>JAQBSW010005947.1:0-52778 GCA_029291075.1 Eudiplozoon nipponicum
TATTCCTATCAGTCTAAATTATTTGCTGAAATTTCCTGATAATTATTTGGACAACGCGACGAAGTCCTTATGTCAAACAGTGTTGCTGGTCTGGAGTTAAGCTAAGAAATCGAATACAAAGCATTCTGTCTACGTCAATTAAAGTTATGCATTTTTTCAAATTCAAAGTTTTAATTAAAAATGTTGGAAACAAATTAGTCCTTTCTCCAAAGTGAAACAAAAAGAATATGAATATAGGAGGATGTAGATAAGCATACATATTAGATACCGATTTTGGTGGCATATATATTACTCGTGAAGCTCGGCACTAATTAGACAGCAATGAATCGATAAAAGGCCGTCCATTAGCAAATTAAACAGATCCAGTGAAATCAAATTAACCAAAACAAATGTGACAATTCTTTTACATAATTGCAAAAAATGGTTTATCACAATTTAACTCGGATTAGTACGAAATCCCCTTGTGTATGAATTACTGACAATTAATGCATGAATAAATAAATATAGTTTTAATATAATAAAATGAATAGGATGAGAATATTGACGAAATTTTCTAAAGGTAATTTGCATAGACTAACAGTTTAATCACTATTGCATGAACCAAAATAGCTGTAAAATTTTCATTATTTTAAATCAATAATATTTTTCGTGGAACTGTCGAAATTTTTATGCTAATCAATTAATTTTTTCTGCTGAAGAAAACTTTGAGGCAGTGAAAAAATTTTTTTTTCAACCTTGTTAATAAGTTTGCGGACAAAACAAAATATCGATAACCACTGATCATAAAATATAAATAAATTTATATAAACACAAAAGAAAATTTCCTCTTTTGATTATCAGTTTCTGAATTTGTTTTGTTTCTAAATTATTAGTTAATTGACGCTTAATTTTGCTTCAGATCGATACTTTTCTTATCAGCAGTCTGTCGTTAGGTATTTAGATGTATGCATCATAATTCGGAGAATGGCAATCAATTTTAACCAAAAATGTTAGATATTACCGGATTATATATATATATATATATATATATATATATATATATATATATATATATATATTGATAGTTTCTAATTTCACCATTTTTTAAAATGTAAGAACAAAACAACGTACTCCATGGAATAACATTTATTAATAAATCTTATTTCTACCAGTATCTACAGCCATTGTTCTGGATTCGTTAGTATATTCGTTCATCCAATCTCACTGTACATTTGTCGTAACCAATCTCCTCTTCGTTATGTTAGCCTTTGTTTTTTGCAATTTAGATCACTACTTTTGCACAATTTAGACCACTCCTTTTGCGTAACGTCATTTGGTGTGTTTCGTTTTCATTGTAATTGCGTCCGTAATTGATGTATGTGTCGTATTTTGCGAAGCGTTGGCTATTTTTAAAGGCATGTCGGTTATGTCTTTGTTCCAGTCCAATTTAATTTCTTTTTAAATTATTTTCTGCACGTTTAAGCAGGGCTTCAGCTTATTAATTGCAATAGCTTCAAAAGCCAGAAGCATTTTCTCTGTTTTTGCCCTGTAGAGAACTGAAAATTTGTTTCTACTAACAGCATGACCTGTGAGTAGTACATGCCCGCAAATTGCTGATTTTTTTGCAGGAACTGCACCCCTCTTTAATAGTTTTTGAGGGAGATGCTGATTTATTCCAGTTTCAAGCCTATTTTTTGATCTGCCGATGTACTGAGCTTTACAGGTACATTGAAATTTGTATATATACAAAAGTGTTTACGTCACAGAGAGGCTATATTTTTCATTCGTGCGCATCAGTTTTGTTGTGTTGAACAACTCATTGTTGAATATTGTGTTCATTGTTGAACATCATTGAATTGGAGCTAAATTTGCTTCACGAAGCGTTGAGAAATAATGGCTATCCGGACTGGTTCATCGAATACAACTTGAGGCAACACAACAAAATCGAGGCCAATTTGTAGGTGAACAAAACTCCCCAGAGAGTAACGCTTAGGATTCATTTTGGAAGTGATCTTCCAGCTGAAATCTTCAAACGAAAAGTAATTCGAGCGACTAAAGCACAGTTTCCATCAATACAGTTGAGAGTGGTGTTCAACACACCAAAACTGATGCGCACGAATGAAAAAGATAGCCTCTCTGTAACGACAACACCTTTGTCTGTATACAAATTTAAATGTACCTGCAACGCTCAGTACATCGGCAGATCAAAAAAGAGGCTCGAAACTAGAATAAATCAGCATCTCCCTCAAAAACTATTAAAGAGGGGTGCAGCTCCTGCAAATAAATCACCAATTTGCGAGCATGTACTACTCACAGGTCATGCTGTTAGTAGTAACATATTTTCAGTTCTCTACAAGGCAAAAACAGAGAAAATGCTTCTGGCTTTTGAAGCTATAGCAATTAATTAGCTGAAGCCTTGCTTAAACGTGCAGAAAATAATTCAAAAAGAAATTAAATTGGACCGGAACGGAGACATAACTGACAGGTCTTCAAAAATAGCCAACGTTTCGCAAAATACGACACATCCATCAATTACGGACGCAATTACAATGAAAGCGATGACACACAAAATGATATATATATATATATATATATATATATATATATATATATATATATATATATATATATATGTGAACTCTCAGTTACAGATTAATAGTTATAGTTTACCTGGGAAGGCGTAACATGGAAAATACTCCGATATGCATGCATGCCTATATATATATATATATATATATATATATATATATATATATATATATGAATATATATAAAAAACGCATTAAATTATTAAGAATATATTTATTGTGTATAATAACCGGTTTTGTAGAATAATTGTGAACACTTTACAATTTTGCAATTTTATACATGTTTTGTTTTCTTTGATTATTTGCATACGCACTAATCTAATATCTAATTTTATTTATACGTCTCCTCAACATTCATACGAATCCTGTTGGTTTATTTAATGTTGGTTTTTGAGTCAGGATTTGTGATTTGAATGTGTGTGTAGGGGTTATATATTTATTGCACCAAAATGTGGTTTATTAGACCTGGTTATATTTGAATTGTTGGGTTCTTTTTTGACTAGGCTTCTGCTTTGTTGAATATTGAGTGCACTAACGTATTTTATCTCATGGCAGTGGTGAGGATTTGATTCGTATCCCTCTGGTAACAGCGCAGTGTGTTCAGATCATATCCCTGATTGCTTTTTTTGTTCTGTATTTTACGTCAGTGTTAATAATGATATTGATGCTGTTTGCCCCACTTTTAGAAATTCAGTTTGTTGCCTATCCAATCGAATGAATGTTGAAGCTGATCCAATTATTGGTTGAACAAGCTAGTCTTCAAGACGATTGTCGTTGGTTCTAATGATTTGTGACTAGTCGCGTAAGATATCAGAACAACTGAACTTTCTCATGTTTAGGCCGGACTCTTGTTGTTTAATTTAAAGTGCTACAGAAATTTGTAATACAATTTTCCCACTTTTCTTTGTGTGGAACATTGACATTACTTTAACTGACAGCGCTATTTTTCGAGTGTTTGTTCAGAAATGGAAGATTCGCTCGACCGTACCAGGGAGTTTTTTTATTAATTTCTGCAGTAAGTATTGTTTGATGTTGTTGATGAATTGATTTTTCGAAAGCACATCATATAAGAAGTAAACAGTCACGAATGAAAATGATTTTGGAAGATGACCAGATTAGACTACCGATAAAAATAGCAGCATTTTAACGGCATGGTGGATATCATCATGGCTAACGAAACAAACATATTTTCTGCGACCGAATTCACATTTGTCCAAGTAAACTATTGGCTGTCAACCCGAGAATATAGCGCCCATAGATTTGTTATGACTTTGATGATGAGTTGCGTCTTAATTTATGCTTACATCCAACCTAAACTATTGATCGGTATTTGGCTAATGTTTTAATGGGCAAGGATGACTCAGAAAACGTTTTGATAATATTTTTGCTAAACATAGGCGCGAATTAAATGTTCATTCTCTGTTACCGACGTTACAGATGGAACAGACAAAATACAATAGCTATTTTATGCATAAATTAAGTTAGGATATTGTGTGCTGATTTTAGATTTGTATTCTACAACAAATCAGTTGCAATATATTTTCTTAATTAGACGCCAAACTTGTGTATGTCTCTGTGCTTAGCTAAGTACTTGTTTATTTATATTACAAATGCAATACAACGGAATGATTACTATCAGTTTGAATGAATTTTCGTTTCGTATATTACATTTAGCTATATAAACTTATAATAGCTTATAAACTAGCATGATATTTAATTGCAACAACGCCAAATGTTCCGATCCGCATTATATTTCGACAAATATTTATCCCTGATTATTGATTTAAATCATGTCTTTTAATAATGGAAAGATGTAGTTTTCATATACCTGTAAATTATATGTACTTAATATGTGTTCATTTTCCGTCCAAATCCTATGTACTAAATATATCTTGATTTCTGTTACAATTATTAAAATAATACAAGAGTAATTAAAATTTTAGACGCTTTAAATTAGTCTGTTCACAAGTAAACTTCAGCTTTAATTAACATCAATACTTTCAATTACATTGAATTATGTATTTTTAATTCAACGATTTGTTGAGCTATTAAATATATTCTAAATAGCCCTATATATATATCCTAGTGCCCTATTTTAGAACACTAGCACCTCGACAGTATTGATTATTTATAACATTTTAATGATCTAGTTTTTCTATATTATTTGACGTGTGTGGAACTGCATATTTTTTCTGTGAAAAAACTTTTTATTTCAAAGTTTCTACGTTGACAGATTTTATAATTTAACAATTCGCCGCTTTTTAGAAGTAAATATTTGAAGAAAATTTTAATTAAATAACGTTTAGGGGGGAAATTAAGATAAAAACAAAAACTTTCAAGGAATTTAGCTGAAACAAAATGTTATTCAAATGCTTAAACATAGAATTTAAGATTAAAATATTGGCGCCAAACTGTTATACGGTACTAAAACAGGATTAATACTGCATTGCTGAAAAAACTATAAAATTCATATTATTTAAAAAAGTGTCGCCAGTTAAAATAGATTTTCATTAAATTTATTTTAATTTTCTTCCGTTTATTAATGCATGTGATAGAATTGCAAAACAATGGACCGATTAAAATTATCCAATTTATTAGCATAGGTTCAGTAACAATTCATGAATTACGAATCAATTGAAATGCATGGGAAAACGAGCTACCGCAGTAGAACATCATTTCTGCAAAAGGTTTTCCATCGCTCAAATGCTTGTAAAACTGAGAAATTCAGCACTTTTAAACCAACTAACTCAAACATGAAGCCATTTGAAATTAATATGTCTTGGACTAAAGAAGGAAAAATTAATTCATTAACAAATTAATAATCCGTTTTTTTGTTAATTATTTTTGTCGACATTTCAACTGTTTGGAAACTTTTATGGTCAATGTGAAGATAATTAACATAGTAGCGGGAATTTATTTAAATAAATGCATTAAATAGTGAGGAATAAACTTTAATATTAATTTACATTAGGGTTTAAGGAATCTATTTCAATATTTAGGTTGGCCAAATTATCTTCGTTAAGTACACAGCGTAAAACGGTTTCCATTAAATTTTTTAATGTAAATAATAATTAAACAAAAAAAAGTATAATAAATATTATTATAAATAAAAAAATGTCTGCAAGATGCTAAGGACACACTTAAATTTGACAAAACAAATGTGGGTACATTTTGAGTTTAAGGGAAGAACAGCATTCCAATATTTAAATAATGTTAATAGCGGCATTTATTCCAAACACAAATCTCGTTTATATGACGGTGTGTTAAATATTTTAAACATTTTAACTCACATTGATTGCGCGGGTGGTGGTAACTATTCCTTAAATCAAGCTTGCGAGCTTGAAGTAAACATCAATCAATTTGTAATTAACCATTTGGCGATTAAAACAACAAAACTACCGACAGTCACACATACTGACGCGTTTCCATCTTCCGTGATCATCATCAGAGTGCGAGAGTCTCGCAAACATTGTACATGACTGGAAATTATGCAACTCGGAATTTCCTGTCATGTGCAATAAATGCCGGAATACCAGAGTTGACAGGCGCACATCTCATTTTGCTTTGTAGTTACATTCATTGCGGTTTGATCCTCGCTAACCAGTTTGCCTTCGTACTTTGATGATGATCATGGAAGGACGAAACGCGTCACTACGTGTGATTGACAGTAGTCTTGCAATTTTATTTGACGACTGGTTAAACAGAACTGGATTGGTGTATAATTGAAGCTCGCAAGCATAATTTAAAATATATCTGTAATATGTAGCAAAGGCAAAAACACTATTTATTGTAGATTTTAACAAATGTTTTTCGGAACACAATATGGTGACAAAAATGACGTAGCTCATGTTTTGATTGTAGAAAATATTTAAACGCAAGTATATTAATATAGTCGAACTGGGAAATCTTTAATGAAACTACATTTTTATTAATACAAACTAACTAGTGTCCATAAATAGATTAAAAGCAATTGCGAAATATATATTGCTTCACTAAGTTCTGAGTTTATCTTAAAAATAGACTAAAGGGATAAAGATTAACGACCACGTTATGTTATATAATTTCATAGGGAATATTGTTGTTAAAGCATAAAAATAGCACAAAATAGAGCAGTAGAGTGGATAAGCTTTGTAGTTTTGAAATCAATATTTTGGGGTGGGACACATAACCTAGTAACGTGTAAAGACTTTCCCCATTCAAACTATTTTTGTAGATTTAATAAGTTACTTGTCGTCGAAGGACTTAGAGACAATACACTATATATATATATATATATATATATATATATATACTATATATATATATTACTAGGAACATGTTAGCATATATATTTGTATATACGTCTTTAGGAAGTTCCAATTAAAATATTAATTGCGTTTATAAAATCGAAGCAATCTTCATTGGCGCAGTACAAAAACAATTGCACTTTATAAATCTTGAAATTTAAAGATATTTTTGTTAAAAATTACGATTTGCATCGTATTAGGGTAGCATATTGTTTATAGGAGTACAAACTCTTGTTATATATTTGCATGTCGTATAAAAAATTCAATTTAGCAATGCTTAATCATAAATTTTTAGAAATGTAAACCACCTTTGTGTCCATTTTTTCCTAAAATTACCGCTAGTATAATTTTGTATCCTTTAAAGTACTAGATTACCAAAGGGAACCCTGTGCATATTTACATAGGGTGAAATCGGTTTATAAATTGAGTTGCATTTGGTATCACGTTAAATGTTTACTCTACACCAATCAAATGCATATATATATATAAATAAATAAATATATATATATATATATATATAGAGAGAGAGAGAGAGAAAGGGGAGAGCATGAGGAGTGGGACAGAGGAGAGTGAAGGAGGAGAGCGAAAGGAGAGAGACAGAGAGAGGAAGAGAGAGGAGAGAGATGAACAGAAAAAGAGTGAGAGAAGAGAGATGATAGATTGAGAGGAAGGAGTTTGAGAGATAGAGATAGAGCGAGAGAGAAAGAGGGAAGGAGAAGGAGAGAGACGGAGAGAGTGATGGAGCTGTTAATACGATAAATTTATTGTGCGGAAAATAAAACCAACATAATTCAAAAACAAAAATAGTGAGCTTGCTAGAAAATTAAATTTGAATATAGCATTCGTGACCTTTTGGTGCAGAAACCCGTAATTGTTGAACGTTCCTTTTTGGTATGTTATAATTTCGTGACATCTAACGCCTAAGTTGCATGGTATATAGAATTTTATTTCATCCACGAGTGTTTAAATAAATAACTTGGCATAATGCAGTTGAAAAACACAATTGACGTCATCCTTTGTTTTGATATTCCAAACTCAAGTAGATTTTGTTGTGAAAATATATGAAGCCTCTTTTTGCTCAAACGACAAAGAAAGCGATTTGCAAAACTAAAAACGATTCGCATTATTTACGTGAAATTTACCTTAAGTCTGTCATGAAATCAGCACAGATGTTTACACAGTTTAATATAATGGCGGCTAGCGAAGAACATCTGTCAGTAACACAAATAATGTCTACCAGTCCAACCTTTGTATATTCATGTGAGCACTTTTTACAGTCTACATAATTATTTAGTCTCGCAACAACTTAATACATATATTAATTATTTCTAGTTAGTGACTTACTGGGTAACTGAAATCTGTTTAGTGAATTGGAGTTGAAGGTCCTGTAGTAAAGTTTAAATGCAAGCCAGAACATTTTCATTGTCAAATTTGCTTTCAATTTGGATCTTGCTCCAGTGATATAAAAGCAACTTGAGAGCCAACAATTTAACCAATAGTGAAGCAACTGCAATGTTTATTAGGCGGACAGATTGAACGTCTTTGCATTCTAGTTAGGCAATTCTATCCACAAAATAATTATTTCGTAACTAATATATTGAAATATACCAATAATAAAAAAATAAATATGAAAATAGCCAATAGAGAAAAAATAACAAATACAAGTAAAATATTGTTAAATGTATGTGATTCGTTAAGTAGAGCATCTAATCGAGATGGAGATACTTTATATATATATATATGTATATATATATATATATATATATATATATATATATATATATATCCTTTTATAAAGTAAAATCACATTAATAACAATGTGGATAATAGCCATTTAATTATTAATCTGTTTTTTCATCCTAATAAGAAATATACGTGTAATCTTCGAAGGCAACGGAGATATATATATATATATATATATATATATATATATATATATATAATCAGTATAAACATAGTATTGCATAAGTTAGCAAGGCAATTCATCCAGAAGACCCGTTTCTTGCTTATTTGTAACTTGTCAAGTGCTCTAAAGAGTTTATACGCATCAATAATTAGATAAAGAAATATGAGGAATCATAAAATTTAAAAATATTTACAACTGAATTTGCAAAAGGATTAGCAAATTTAAAACTACACATCAAGCGGAATGAATTGTCCACTCGTATAAAAGTGCGAACTGGCGTGCATCGTTGATTATATTTGCCATCTGGTAGGATTTAAATATCGCAAAATGTTTAGCAAAATAATTTCTTGTCTCGTTAAAATCGTAGGCTGGTTCAAAATTCAGATATAAGCCTCCACCGCATGTCCTGAGTTAGGCTAAGTATGTCAGTTAATTTTGAAACTGCAAAGAAGATTATTATTTGACAAATGTATCACTCTAATTAACACCTTAGCAGAAAAATCTGTTTAAATAAAACTTTAAAACTTCCTTTTCCCATATTGTTGTAACTTCACTATTTAAAGAAAAAAAATTTTATTAGCGGTGTTAATTTAAAACGAATAGAATATCGATTATTCGGAATTTTTACCTAATGATAATTGGGCTCGATGACATTTTAAATTAACTCAAAAAAGACATGTTCTACGTGTCTTCCAAGACGTTTAGCGTTCATTTTGAAATACATTAGTAAATAAGGCGCACATTTTATAGCTTAGTACAGAAAATTTAATATTTTACTGTGACCCAACATTTACTTAAAATTTATTCCAATTATAATAATGAGATACTCCACAGTTGTTTTAAAGCATTATAAGTATATGGCGAAGTTATACAAGTTCAGAATTTTTTTATAATTACGATACGCTGAAGTAATTTTCAATTCAGATAGTAAATCACTAGGTCAACTGATTGTGCGTCAATTATTTGCTTTATTTACTTTTTAAATGAGATCTGTTTGAACTTATATAACTGGTAAGCCAATGTGTTTTTCTTTGAAATAAAAATTAAATAGCTATACATTAAATGTACAAAATTATATAATGAATTTATCACTTATAACAATAATTTGTTATATATAAATATATATTTATATAATTTGATGAATTACTTACGAACAATATATATATATATATATATATATATATATAAGCACAAGAAAATTAATTCCTAAAAGCAATTCTAATTGTTATAATTTGATTGCAAAAATGATGATATCTTAATCAAAAGCCTCCACTTTAATTAATTAACATTGTTTTGATTATTTAGTATATAAAAGCTTGTATTTTCGTGCCAAAACACTATATTTGAGCAAGAAAATTTACAACGTAAATAAATACGAAGACTTATTTTTTAATCTTTTTGTATTGAGAGTAATTTACAGTTACATATCACATTATTTTAGAAACAAAACGACGTGGCTTTGCAGAACCATACTTCACATGTTAACAAATAATAAAATAATCGGTAAAAAATCTAAACCTGTTTTTAGAAATTAACAACGAAAAACCAATAACAAGGAATAACAAGACGATATACATTGACAATATGAACTAACACTATATTGAATAACAGTTTAGACGAAAAACGCGTTATAAAGTTGAATGTCTTTTATTGATGGCATTACATAGCATAATTTGACAATGTGCCCCCGCTCAGTTCTTGACAGCAGTTTAAAACAAATGAGTCAACCGAAAAATGTAATCCGGCTGTGCTTATTAATAACCAGCAAAGAATGCAGTTAAGCTTATTCAGGTTTTATTCAGTGTTTCCAAAGTTTCTTTTGATAGAAATCGAATAAAAGTAGTACAGAAACTGTGGTTAATCTTATATAAATATTTAATTTGAGAGTTTTATGGCTAGAAATATGTCACAGTCACAAAAAGAAAGACCACTCAAAAGGTATCCGTTCTTTAGCGGTGTATTTTACGTTCGGTATTTAACCAGGAAATGTCATAAACACAACGTTTTAGTCTAATATTAACGAATATTCATTCATTACATAAAAGGATGAAGTTAAAACTTGAAACTCCCAAACAAGTTAACACATTAGCAGGATAATTTTATTTCGTATATGCATATTTACTCTCGATCTTATCAGTAAATTAAGTTGAATCAACCGAAATAAAATACACTTCTCAAAACTTTAAGATATCAGGTAATGATTTTAATCAAAATAGAATATTCGAAATTAATAGCATACCAAGAAAAAGTCTTAAAAGGTCGTTGACAAATACTATACAACCAAGAGGCACTATGCTTTTCGACAATGAAGTATTTTATTCTGAATTTGTACATTGTGTTGATGCGAACAATAAAGAATAATTATTTATCGACCGCGATATACTACATAAAGCAATGACAACTAGCGAGACTAGTGCATGAGAACAAGTAGAATAAAGAAAAATTTAAATGCCATAACTGATCAGCATTGATTGACAAAAATTCTGAAAATAAAGTTTGCGAGCCTGGTTTAAACACCAATACCTTTGTATCTAACCATTCTTACAGCATAGAAACCCTACCACAGTCACACGTACTCTGCGTAAAGTCTACGTTCGTGAACGCATAAAAGTTGTACAGCTGACCCTTCCAATCTGTTACAATGTATGCGAGACTAACAATGGTAACAGTCGCATATCTCATTTTTCATAACATTAATATGCATTGTGATATGATCCTCGTTATTCAGTCCGCGGTCGTTGTCTAACGATGATCATGGAAGTTCAAAACGCCACACTACGTACGACTGACGGTAGGTTTGCTATGTTAAGTGACTGGTTAAATATAATGTGATTGGTTTTTATATCAAGCTTGCAAACTTGATAGAAAAAACTTTGACGCTTTGCGTATGCGCATTAAGTTGAGAATTTACAAAATGTTCACTTCATGAGCATATATACTCTGTGTATAATCTTTTCTATTAAATGAAAAGTGTTGACAACTAAAGTAGATTCTATACATAATGAAAGATAACGGTGCAAAGGTTTACATTTTTAGTAGTAATTTCTAAATATTTATGTTTTATGAGCAGCAAAAGATTAAAAGTTGGACGAATTAAATAAATTTTCCTTGTCGATGACATCTAAAATAAAAAAAAACATTTACATAAATTATGCAGAATAAATCATTAAAATGAAATAATATGTCAATCCTCAATTTTAAATATAAAATAATCGACTGAAGGTATAAACGTTGGACAACTGAACATTAATTGATTGCGCGAGTGGTAGTAGCAATTCTTTAAATCAAGTTTGTTAGCTTGCGATAAACAGCAATACTATTGTATCTAATCAGACGAAAAAGAGCCAACTTATCTGCAGTGAAATTTACCGACGCATTTCGTCCTTCTTTTAAATCATCAGAATACAACGGAAAATTGCCTAGCGTGGATCAACCAGCAATGCATATACAAAAAGCAAAATTAGATAATCTGCTCTCTCTTTAATAGTTTCGCATACATTGCACTTGACTAGAAATATCGACCGCAAAATTTCCGTGTAATCACAATCGTAATATTTCTGCAACTTTCGTCCTACTAGAATAAAATAACATTATCAATAAACAATTGCGCAGGTGGTAATAAATATTATATAAGCTAATTTCGCGAGTTTCTCTTAAACAGTTGAAAAATGTAGACGTAGTATATTAAGCTGAAATATGCAACAGAAATGCAGTAGATAAACTCATATATATATATATATATATATATATATATATATATATATATATATATAAGTGTATGAAAATGTGTATGTCAACTTGTGGGATCGTATTAAAGGTCAATAAAATTTTATTTACTCTCATAAGACTGGTAAAATGCATAAGTGTTAGACTCATCAAAGTACGTGCTAATCAGACAAATCTATACACATAATAACTAAAATACATATTTGCACATGTATATACAACCAATGTATATATACATATGTAAATAAACATATAATGAACAGTATGCGTTCTCCAAAACTTATTCAATGTGATAGTATTTCACTATTCCTTTTTCAAGCTCATAAGTTTAACAAGTTATATATAATAGTTATAGACTTTGTTGCGGAGGCCTACAATTTATTCAATTTCGCATTTAGTGTTGCTAACCTAGCAAAAAATTATTTAAATTGCGGAAGAAAGATAAACCGAAGAAAGCATGAATGCAAGGTACAATTTCCTTCGCCAATTCGTTTAGTGCTTACTGTCAACAAGCTGGTATTTCGCCCTATTCCAACTATGTATGTTTTATCAAAGAATGAGGGACAATTAAGCGGTACAATCTAGTATACAAATGATTTTTCAAGCTGGAATTTGTTGGTCTTATATACTTCGACAAGGTTACGTCAAGGTCGACCTAAGATATATAATATATACCGAGCTTCTAAATTGTGGACCAAATTTTCCACCATGCATTGACCAAATATTTACTGTGTACTGGACGTAATACCGGCTTATTCTAATGCGTCACTAGTAGACACGAAACGAAAGTGCACCTGTGATAATACTTTCAGCTCATGGTGACTTTAGTTTATCCTTTTTGTCCTATTTGAACTAATTTGTTACTAGGTGCGCAACACCTAATACACATTAGCAATTTGTAAAGTTGGTTTAAGAGTAGCCATTTCAAACACATCACATAAATGTCTAAATGTGCATAGTACTCAAATTACTGTACGTTAATCACATTATTAGTGCAATAAGTTATGTAAAATCAACAAAAAGGAGAAAATGACTGATAGAATGTAAATTTTTATTTCAGTTATAAGATCAAAATTATTAGCATAAAAAATGAGAAACATCAAATTCACTCACTAAAATAAATTATGTATAATGGATTCGAATGAAGTTAAATCAGCGAAAGGTAGATGAAGGAAAAAACGAGAGATAGTAAGAGACAAAATTTCTTAATACCAATATTGACAAAAAAGAAATAGATTAATAAAAATCTCTTTAAAACGAATCCTTGTTCTGTAGAGGTTTCGAGCAATTTCTCATAGGCATGCTGCGTACTATATGCAATTTGTAATCAGATATAAAATTATGCTTTCTGGTTCCTCTTAATTCGGGTAGAACCTATCTAGTATCTGTTTAGACCTGAATTTCTAACTAGCCAATCCCAATCTGTAATGATATTTCAGGGGGTTAAATTTATTCCAAGTCAAATTACAAGCTTTTGTTTGTATATTATTTGTTAGTATTAACCAAACATTGTGTCAGATTCCGAAGCAGACGTGCCAAGGTTCGTATCCTGTCCGCGGCAAATTCTGGCCAGTACTTGATGAGTTCCCAATAAGGACGAAACCGGTCTACTGGATGAATTGCCTTTTCTACACTATACAATTCTTAGTTTATACTGACATATGTAAGTAATTAATGGGTCAGGTGTTTATATCAAGACTGCAACCTTGATTATAATAATTGTTATCACCACCCGCGCAACCAATGTTCGTTTAATTATATAAATGTTCATTTCAATACCACTTCCCCATGTAATGTGGTGTATGTTCAGTAATGACAGATTGGGCATGGTTAGTTGGAACTTTGGGTCTAAATGGATGCCATATGTGAGCTCCACCTAAAGGAAAAATTGACTAACCAAGTTACATTAGTTAGTATATAACTGAAAAATTGTGTGTAGTGTAGTGTGCGGCAGGATAGCTCAGTGGTTAGAGCACCAGATTCCGAAGCAGACGTGCCCAGGTTCGTATCCTGTCTGCGGCAAATTCTGGCTAGTACTTGATGAGTTCCCAATAAGGACGAAACCGGTCTACTGGATGAATTGCCTTTTCTACACTATACAATTCTTAGTTTATACTGACATATGTAAGTAATTAATGGGTCAGGTGTTTATATCAAGACCGCAACCTTGATTATAATAATTGTATCAGATAGCAAAGCCAATTCAACCCGGGTCCGGCTAGATATATTTTCATTTCTTTAGAGACATCAAATAGGTACCAAATTAGTGAAAAGTTAACGAGAAACATAATTTGGTATCCTACTTCATATTGGACGTTGTAAGCCGCATGAGTGGCGCAGTGGATAGGGTATCGTACACAAAGACAAATGTGCCCTGGTCTGAAGCCTGTTCATGGACAATTCTCGGCAATATTTCAAAAGTGCCTAATGAGAAATAAGCGGCCCACTTGATTAAGTGCCTTTGTTATCTAATGCAATCTTTAGATTATATAGAAATATATATATATATATATATATATATATATATATATATATATATATATATATATATATATACTTATTTTCATGTTAATGATAAGCTACTGAACACCTTATAATTAATCTTATCATTACTTACAGGGATTATGCTTTATATTTCTGAATTGGGATGTTTAAAGTAAATATAAATAAATCACTTCTGAACAAGAATAACACACTTGCCAAAAATAGTCCATGGAAGTGTTTTTCGTGTTTAATAAATTTTGATGCTGAAGCAAGAAATGAGACTCCGAAACCTCGATCCAGCAATACATGAGCGACTAAAATACGCAATGGATTCTACACCGCGTGTATTGTCAGATGTAACTGATGAATCAATAAAACGTACATATCGTGAACCTAGAGAGTAGGACAGAAAACATTGTTTGAAACCGACTGTTGCCAGACAAAAATATTGCGCCTAAATGAAACGACAGCGCTGTGAAATCCCGCAAATATCAACTTGGAAAACATGACTGACTGGAAATTTGGTTTATCGTGTTACTGGTTAGATATAAGGTGACAGTTGTATATCAGAAACTCACGAACGTGATTTAAGCGTTCGATATTGCCACACGCGTAAGCAGCAATGACTAATTTTAAAAATTAAACAATTGTGACGAAAGCCGAAAAATGGTATGTTTAATGAGTGCATAGAAATTGTGCCGCTAACATTACTTATCAAGTACAGAGTATGCAAGGCGTTTACGGGTAAAAACTGCATATCTAAATTTCATACTTTAAAGTTGCATTACGGTTTGATTCTCGTTGGTCAGGTTGCCGTCCTACTCTGATGATGATCACAGAAGTTCGAAACGCGTTACTATGTATGACTGACTGTAGTTAGGATTCAATGAGGTAAATGTTTATGTTTAACTCGAAAATTTGATTTAAAGTATTGCTAGTGTTAATGTCTGTAAACCAACGGTAAGCTTTGGGAATAATATTTTGATTTATGTTCACTAAACTGCCAACGTCATATTGGAAGACAATTATTAGGATTTATATTTCAATTTCTGCAATTATTAGAGGGTTTATAGATTGAAAATGTTAAGCAATATTGCTGAAATGCCCTTGTTGAGCATACATTCGTCAATGAGAATAAATTAACCCGGAGTAAGCACTATCTTGCTTGGAGTTTAATGCAATTATGCTAGAGTTTTGTACAAGAACCACGTAGAGGACCCCTCATAAAAAAATAAAATTCGAAGTCAGTAAAACGATTTGTAAGATAATATATCAAGACTTTATGCAAATAAAAAGTATTGAAAAGCTCAAAACCTAATTTAAATAAGAATTAATGCAATTTTTGAATTTCAATTATCTTAAAAAGAATTCTTCTGGCAGACAAGTTTATCACTTTTGGCCACAGGGATTTAGTTGCTCCTAAAGGTGTAAGCTATCTACAATTTCTCGTCTGAAAATGATTATCTTTCTATAAGACGAATGTTATTGCTTATCAATTTACCCAAACGTCTATTCATAAATTTGATAAAATTACGCCATAAGGAATTTCCAATTATTGGCATGTATTGATTGCACGGAATTCATTACGTTATCCAATGGTAGGTAAACTTAAATGATCACATTGCTTCGCAAAATCGTGTCGTTCTTTATATGAACTTTTTGCGTCCTTTCATCATTGTGCCGTTTACCAATTACATAAAATTCAAGTAAATAAACTTCTTCTGTATACCTTAAAATTTTAAACACTAGGTTAAGTTCACCGACAGGTTTTGCATAAATAACTTGACAATCGATCAAATTGCCGTTCACCTAAAATCATTACAAAGATATTTAGCAATAAACAATAGGTCTTTTTTGGTTCATATAACTAAACGTATGTCAAGCCAAATAACGACAATTTAATATTTATTGTTCAAATTGGCACTTTTATTAGCTATGGACAAATAACAGGATAATAATTGACTTCTTACATTCTTTACTAATTGACACTTATGCCATTTGTGGTTTATTTTCTGTGTATAGAAAACTCATTAATTGTGACTCCACTTAAAGCCTAAATGAACACAAATTCATGCGGTATTGCAGTTATCTTACCTTAATTTGTCCAGTTAATTACAACAAGTAGCGCATTTATGTTGAATATGCCATAATTTGATATTTTGCTTAAAACAAAACTACAAATCAGTAAGTTTTCTTTCTATGTGTTTATATTATTCACTGGGACAAAATTTTCTATAAATTCGTGTAGACACGTGTGCTCGATTTTCATTGTGATCAGTTTTATTAATTTTCTGCCATATATCCAGAAGATCTCGGAAGTTCACCTTGCTCATTGGAAGATCATCAACGACGGCGGAAGATGACAAGAATTTAGCACTATCTATATGACTTGAGCGTAACTAGGTGCCAATTTTATATGGCTTTCCAAAGTGATTGAATGTAAGTGCGGTAGATTTTGACAGCCATCCTCGCAATTAACTAAATTATTAATCTTTTTCAGCAGAGGATTTTATTACAATTTTTGTATTTCCGAGGGTTAAAAAAGCCTCTGAGCGACATATAACTAGCGAGTACCAATCGTCATAATTCAAAACGTTTTATCAACAGCTTGAAAGCCTTCATTCAGGAGAAACATGTAACCTGCTTAGTTAGGATATATCACTCCTTTTTCTTGGAAAACCAGCGAAAATTGCATTGTTATTATGGAACATGACATATTCCTTCCTGGATATAAGATAGAGGCTGAGATATTAAATGCATTGTAAATTCGACTAAGATAATACTCTTTTTACGTCTTATTTTCATTATTTGACCGATAATTCATGCATTGATCGGGAAAATATTTCCACTAGCATATCGACTTATAACTACAAGCATAACTTACCCGCTTAATCCAATAGAGTTTTCTCATTGCAAGACTACGGAAAAGCTTCCGTTCAGCTAATTTATTCTGTAGAATAGATTTTTTTCGTTCAAAGTGGTACAAATGATTCGCGTAATTGAAATATGCCTTTAGAGTTGTTCTCAAACAAAACGGATATTAAAAGTGCACATCAGATAAAATTAATAAGCGTATACATGTATTCATTTTTAAGGCTTTAGCGTCGGAGCTGACGGCATCCTAACTACAAATCACAGATCGGGGAGTTGCAAACGATTGACCAATAAATGCGTCTTCCGTGTTATCAACTGTTGGTGTCTTAACTGAAATATTTCGTATCTCGGCATTACTGTGCAACTTAGAAGGAATTCAAACAGTTCCGATCGGCGTTATGGAAGTCGACGCAATGCCTGTATTACTAGAAGGCGTTTTAGCATCAGCATATGAGAACATTGACAAAGTTTCTCGATCGGAATTGTTTTTTTGTAGCCCATCAGCCTCTACAAAGTTGTTTGATTCTTGGCAGGCAGTGTTTATAATTGTCACTGTTGCAGCCATTTTGACTAGATTTTCACCAGCACATGCATTGACGCACCTGGCTTCGGTTTTGGTGCAGACAAGTGAAGATTGGTCTTCAGTAAAATTTTCCTGTAAGCTTTTCACAGAACACCTATTATTCGAAGTAGGTTTCGTAACAGAATTTCTTTCGGAATCAACATTTTCAGCTGCATTCTCAGATGCTTGCGTAGACGATTGAGTTTGCTGCCGCTGGTTCAAATTTTCTTTGTTTTGCTTTATTGTTGGTGAGGATGGTGCTGGTGCTGCTGCTGCTGCTGCTGGTGGTGGTGGTGGTGGTGGTGGTGGTAAATGTAGAGTTCTTTCTTGCTTTTGTTGTTGTTGCTGCTGGTTTTGTGATTTTTGATTTTGCGCATTCGGCTGCTTTACGTTCAAGCTGATTTCAGCTGGCGGGTTCTCTTCTCTAGGACTGGCCGACTCACTGAAACAGCTACTGTTTATGCTCACCTTCCCAGTACCACTTCGCTGCTTAATCGACGAAGATGTGTGTCTGTATGCAGAACCACTACCTGTCGCGATAGATATCAACAAAAAACAGATTTATCATGACGTGTTAAAAAATTATTTAAAAAAACATCTAAGTGGTCTCATTTCACCAATTTCAAAAACGTAGGTATAAAAAAATATTTTCACTATTTGTTTCTCCCCATCTATTTGTAAACCTATGACCAGTCTATTAACGGATAAACAAACTAATATCAAGTAGCTACCTTGAAGAAGCAATTGAGCAGTAGAGTAGTAGTGTGTGTTTTTGCACGGTGGCAACATTTTCTCCTAATCGTGCAGGCGTTTTAAGGTTTCAAGTGAGTTTGAAATTTCTTAATAGGTTTTGCGCATTTACTAACATATTATTTCAAATCAGACCAGACAGATAGACTAAACACCAATCCCATTGTATTTAACCAGTCGTCGAACAACATAACAAAACTGCCGCCAGCCGCAACGCACTGACGAGTTTCGAGGTGAGAGCCGCATATCTAAATTTGATTTCCATATATATTCAATGCGGTTTGATCTTCGATTGTCAATTTGCCGTCGTACTATGATGATGATCAAGGAAGGTCGAAACGCGTCAGTGCGTTGCGGCTGGCGGTAGTTTTGTTATGTTGTTCGACGACTGGTTAAATACAATGGGATTGGTGTTTACTTCAAGCTCGCATACTTGATTTAAAGAAAGATAGACTAAAGTCAGCATGAACTAAATATATAACCTCATGTATAAATGAGTTTCGTGCTTAATGGAGATTGATAGGTACAAGCCTGCAATATGCCCTACACCCTTTATATATTTGTTCAAGAAAAGTGTGACGGTTGGACGGTACAGTCTCCTATAAAAATACGTTTTCAAGCGTGGATGAAGGTTACATTTTATAAACTCTACGGTTATGCGATTTTAAAGCCAGCTCATTATTAAAAATGTTACACCAAGCCTGTAAAGTTTTGCTAAACTATGGATTTAAAAAGCTGAGTCCGTACATGGTATCCTAACGATGGATATAAAAGTATACTAAATTTCAACAAACTTGACAAGTACTACCTACAAAAATATGTATGTATGTATTCTTATGAAAAGAGAGCCATAATAAAGTTCATAGCACCCTTTCCATTTGCAAGAATAAAAAGAAATTGTATCAGATACATGAAACGCTTCTTTCTCATTTTCTTCTCAAGTATCTACAAATGAACGACACTTTATAAAAAAATTGAAGGGTAAAACAAGATGGAAATATTTAAACATGGAGAGAGTGTGAAAAAGGAAAGATGCTTATTCTGTCTGCATAAATCTGGCGGCAATTTGTTTATTCATACGGCTTCGTATTAGGCTAGCTCTCTTTTTTATTGTATTTAGTAATTATTTTATATGATACGTCTGGAGAACATACGTGGGATGACTCAATGATGCGTTATGCAATTGCAGTCGAGGATTCTCCATTTGATTTAAAACAGGCGTTTAAGTTACAATATTCTCTCATTCGAGTAAATAACTGTTTTGACGATCGGCCTACGTAAGTTGATCGACATATATATATATATATATGTGATATATATATATATATATATATATATATATATATATATATATATATAACTAAATATAAATTATATATAGTTTTCAGAATTTAAGCACACTGTTAGGTAGCAGATTAAACTCATCAACTACTCCGTTCTCGATCTTATTGGGTACTTCATGCTTGTAGTCAGAAATGCTCGGGCCATGATTCGAACTCGAGAAAAGTTAGTACTGCCTGACAACCCCTACCAAACACTATGAATGTCCTGAATGAAATTCAATTTTAGCTCCATACCAACTTTGTTTGAATTGGAGCCTTAAATTGCTTGCAACCTAAAGTTTAAACCAGTCAGCAAATATATATTTTCAGTATATACTAGTCATAAAATATGGTAGAAAATTCAAGTTAAAACTTTTCAACGAGTGTGACGTTCAAGGATCTACATAGGTTGCAGTAAAATGTAATATTGATTGTGATGTGCGACTTTGGTGGTGTAGAGATCAAATTGCATGATAGAACTACATTCTTGTGAGTTCCGTATTCGACTGGAATAAGTCTCGTCACTGCTGAGGATTTTACAGTTAAGCACAAAAGTATTTATTAGCTGCGTTTTTTGTCATCAAAGGCAACTTTTAGTTTCCACCGGCATATTATATATTAAAAGACATTGCGCTTCAAAATTAATGATTAATATATGAGAATTTATACATATTATATTGCATAAATGTGGGTCATTAATTTAATTAATAAATTGTCTATTAGAAGTTAAAGACTAAAATTATGAGCCGTGGAATGTCATTATATTTAATTTAAATTATATAAACTAAATTTATATTTGAGAATGGAAGTTTTCTGTTATCACAAGGCAATTTCAGACAACAATTAATAAGAAAAATATTGAAACGTATTTTGAATTTTGTTACAACTGGGATTCTTTTAAAACAGTTAATTTCTATTGCTTTTTTTAAGTAACCACAGAATTAATAATACATATGTTGGTTGCAACAACATAATCTCTTCTGTAAAATTACTACGGATGATAATATGCACGTCAATTGACTTTTATCATAGAGTGGCTTTCATTCTGCACCAATTTTGAGTGCGAAGATATACGTCAAACCAAAAAAACATTAGTTAGTAAAAGTTTGTGTAGTATGCGAAAGGGTGACTCAGTGATTAGAACAACAGATTCCGAAGCAGACATGACCAGGTTCGAGCTCTCTCCGTGGCAAATTCTGAACAGTAAGTGATGGATTCCCAATAATGACGAAATCGATCAACTGGATGAATTGTGTTTTCCACATTTTATTATGTTTAGTTTATACTGACAAACATATGCACATAATGTTTCAGTTTTTCCTATCAAGATCGCAACCTTGATTTATTTATTTTTTATTACCGTCCGCGCAATAAATATTTATTTAAATGCGTAATACTATTTTGTAACAATTTCAGCCAGTTTGCTCTGCTTTAAGCTACGTCTATAGCAACTATAGTCAGAAGACTATGCATGTACGTCAGTTTAAACTTTTTCATCTAATGAATTTGTGCGATTTACTCCTCATTTTATGCGCACTCCTTTCCACCTAGAAAATAATTCTGAATTTTTACCGTCTTTTAGTTAGTCTTATGTTTATCGAGGCGTGTTTACAAATTTTATCATAAATCAATGATGAACAAATACGGCCATTCTTCAAGTTCTAAAGTGCAGACAAGTATTAGTTGCGCCAAACCGGAATAAATGATTTATTTCAAAGTGTGTTATTGCTTCAAATTCTAACATAGAAACATAACATTCATATTCAAATAAAACGAATTAAAGTAATATTTTAACTTGATCCTATTAAGTGTTATGGGACGCAATTGTGCAAATAAATTTTAGTTCAACTTTCACGATTTTGAATAATGTATAAATATGCTATGAATCTTTACATAATAAAACGAACATTGGTTGCTCGGGTGGTGATAACAATTAATTTAATCAAGATTGCGATCTAGATGTAAACGCCGGCCCCATTATGAACATTTTTCAGTATAAAATAATTATTGTATAGTGATCTAACCACTGAGCCAACCTGTTTGGACAGTACGTGATGAGTTCTCACTAAAGACACAACGGTCTACTGGATGAATTGCCTTATCTACACTATACAATGCTTAGTTTATACCGGCAGCTGAATGTGAATAATTTTTTAGGTTTTAATATCAAGATCGCTAACTTGATTAACGTGAATGCTATGAATATACTTCATAATAGATAAATAATAAATAATAATAGAGATGCTTAATTCAATAGTATAAATAGAAATAATATAATATTAATCTAATGTATTCAATAAAATAAAGATTGCAATTTCAATAACGGAAACCCCGTAGAAGCGTTACTTTTACTAAAAAATACTTGTATGGTGACAAAAGCAGGACATTTAAATACTGTTGTTTGTGGAGAACTAATATATATATAAGCCAGTATGTTTTAGGTGTTGCGAACCTAGTAACAAATTACTTCAGTTTTGACCAGAAGGATTAACTAAAGGCAACCTGAATGGAAGGTATAATCTCATGCTAATTCGTTTCGTGCTTACTGCTCAGAAATAGTTGCAATTCTCAATTTCGCTGAACTATAGCATAAATTAATATCCATTATGTTGGTACCATGTACCGACTCGGCCACCATAGTGTTAGTACCATGTACCTTTTCGGTAATATAACGTTGGTATCGGTATCCTTCTAGTCACAACTGAACTAATTTGTTACTAGGTTCGCAACACCTAATACACAATTGCATATATATTAGTTCTCCGCAACAAACAGTACTTAACTGTTATTTATTGAATTTAATGATGTCATGCTTACCGCGAAAGGTAATAAATGATATCGATCAAGGCCAGAGTGTACGGATTCACTGGAGTAACAGGTGTTCAGAAATAGTTGTAATTCTCAATTTCGGTGAACTATAGCATATATTGATATCCATCATGTTGGTACCATGTTCCGACTCGGCAACCTTAGTGTTAGTACCATGTACATTTTCTGTACTACAATGTTGGTATCGGTTACTGACACAAAAGCCATGGTGTTAGTATCCCTTACAGACCCGGTATATATATTATATAGTGTGAGTTAGCGTGAAGGTGGTAATTTTGAGACTTTATATGATAATAGCTTCACTTCTATAGGTTTACACATTCGTCTAGGAGATTGTACCGTCCTATAATCCTGCATTCCTCACCCAAATATAAAGTGGTTAAAGTGCATAATACCGGCTCCTACTGATGAGTCGCCAGTAAGCGTGAAACGAATGTGCACAAGATTATACTTTCCGTTCATGTTGTTTCTCGTATATCCTTCTTGTCACAGCTGAACTAATTTGTTAAAAGCAGGATATAACTTACTTTTTCGTTCACAATATTTTGACGGTTACACATGAAAATAAATCTTATTGGACGATCCATATTGTGTTATGGACGAAGTCAAATCGTTCTAGTCTCAACTTGTGGACTTGGTATTTTTTAATACCTATGGCTAATAATTATCATTGACGGCCTGAAGCAACATACTACACAATAAAAGGCAGCTATTACATATTACTGCAAAGAAGTCGGATATTTGACAGGTACCGAAAGCAATTTTGTTTTACGCGCTCTCAGCACAAATTCAGACGCAGTTAGCTTTCCAAAACAAACCTTTTTCTGAAGCTTTAAATTGCTTCGTCAATTTTTGATTTCTTATATTATCAACGCCTTCTTTCAGTCAAGTCTAAATGTGTGTGTGTGTGTGTGTGTGTGGGTGTGTGTGTGTGTGTGTGTGTGTGTGTGTGCGTGAGTGTTTAGTCACTACTGAGGTGCTATCAATTTTATTAGTTTCAATGAGAGGTTAAGAATTTAGAGACAGTTTCAAATTAATGTTATTATGTATCTCCATTTAAATGTTCCTATAGATTTTCGCGCGATTTAAAAAGCCAACTAAAGTTATTTGTGAAAGACACTGTAGAAATGTGAATATTGTTTTGTTACGAGATGTTCAACCTGAAGCGAAGTACATATTTTCTTCTGCCGTTTGCAAGACAGTTAAAAATACGATAAGTTTAGAACTTTATATACTTAAAAGGAATAAGCGTAACCATGCTATTTAATAAACTTATTCAAATTGATCAGTGACAAAAACATTCTTTTTGCTTTATGACATCATGTCTTCTTTTTCGTTTTGTTGTAGATCATTCAACAAATTAAACCTTAGCCTGAATTTTATTTATTATTAGCTTACTTGGAGCATAGTTTGGTTTAGCTAAAACCCATAGTTTAACGCTATTTTATACTTTTAATTATACAATTCGATCCATAGTAATTTATAGTTCGGCACTTTGCAGAAATTGGAATGCAGGTAATACTAAAGGGCCAAACTTTGTTGACAACTTTTTAAATCTTGTTCACGAGTTTGAAGTAAACACCAATCACAATAAACTTTACTGGCCGTCGAACAACTCAGCAAAATTACCGCCAGGCACACGTACTGACGCGTTAAGACCTTCCATGATCATCATCAGAGTACGATGGCAAACTGACTAGCGAGGATCAAACTGCAATGCATATATATATGGAAAGCAAAATTAGATATGCAGCTCTCATCTCTACTAGTTTCGCATACATTATAATTGCCTGGAAATTTCGGCTGCACAATTTCTATGCAGCCAGGAGCATTACATTTTGCAGCTTTCGCTACATATACATAGGTAATACAGTATTGCTAAGTTGTTCAAAGATTTGTTAAATAAAATGAGATTGGTGTTTACTTCAAGCTCGTAAACTTGATTAAAGGAATTGTTACCACCAACTGTGCTATCATTGCTTGTTTAATTGTATCACATGTTTGTATGTGTGGCGAAAATTACTGTAAGTTAATGATCGTGATTGCATAGAAATTGTTCAGCCGACATTTCCAGCCAAGTAAAAAGTATAAGACTACTATAGGTTAGAGCCACATATCTAATATTGCTTTCCATATTGATGCATTGCGGTTTGATCTTCGTTAGTCAGTTTGCCGTCGTAATCTTATGATGACCATGGAAGGCAGAAACGCGACAGCACGTGTCACTGGCAGTAGTTCTGTTGAAAATTCTTTTTTATAGCATTGCCTATCATAATAGAGTAAACTAGTCTATTAAAAGATTTATTTAAAAATTAAAGCGTCAATCAATTTATAAACTGTTTTGGAACAGCTCTAAATATTGAAAAGTTAGGTAAAGTGTATAAAATCAGTTCCAGGTAGAAAAAATAGATCACTTGATATGTGCCATACATTATTATTTATTATTTTTTTCAATAATAAAAATTTATTTTTTCTTATAATATGAATTAAATAAAGCGAACATTCAGCAATCAGGTTTTAAGATCTCTACTCTGATGTGTCTAGCATCACTGCTATACTTGTGCAAACATAAAGAACATTATAAATTTAATTTGTGATCCGAACCTTACTTGTTTGTAATGCTAGTAATTTCGTTACTCTTGTGCGTTGTTGGAGATCTGTTTATCAAAACCATTGTCCAATAATTTATATCAAAATTTTGCACAAGTTTTGTAGGTAAAACTACCTTCCATTAATAGTTTACATACTGAACCGTGCTATTGTCAATATTTGGCGTTTAATGGGAGAATGCAACTGAAATTTAACAAAAATATTTAAGGGACAATCTATCGGCTGACAAGTCTTGAGGACATGTTTAGCTACCTTTTGTGTCCGTCGCTGATTAATATATATATATATATATATATATATATATATATATATATATATATATATATATATATAATAGGAGATGCCATGCATATCTTTCTATTAGGAGATGGTTAAATGAATTTGATAGAAGTTTGCTTACAACGAACAGTAGCAATTTAGGACACGAATGCTACATTATCGTTAAATATGTTTTTCGATATTATGGAATAGATTGGTACCATCAATTATATTCAGATTTGCATAGTGTCTTCATTCATACCAGTATGCATGAAATAATTTAATAAAGTACATTTCAGATAATGTGTTAGATAGAAAAATAATAGGTCTTATTTAAATCCCTTCTGGTAGGTCTAGCTAATAATTACGAGCTCCTAAAGCTATTCTTATTTTAATGTAATTCAACTGCACGCAAATGCGTATTTCAGCTTATGTAACTTTCCCAACATTTAAAAATAGGTTGTAAAGATTTTTGTGTGAACGCCAAAAACATACACACATGAGCAACCCACAAACACATAAATAATATATAGTATTTTCATGGAATTTTATTATATATATATATATATATATATATATATATATATATATATATATATATATATATATATATATATATAAATGATATCAGGTAACCCAAACATTGCATGAGGAAGAAAATGAACTTTATGGAGTATTATGTCATAATCTTTTGGAGCACAGAACAAGTGGCACGACCCAAGTCACAATTGATACAGATAGTCGCTGAGTAACCACTCCTCCGAGTACACGATTTAGGTGGAGACCCATCAGTATATGTGATTCAATTCGATCTCTGATCTCGACACAACCGAAAAGTATTTGATGAATAACCTATGAATAAGCAACTGTCCACCTCATGATCTACATTTTTAACCTATAAAAGGTGTTTATTTTATATTTTTTTATTTAATAGTATTAGCCTACTAGATAGAGCCTGAGCGTGTGTGGTTCGCATAAGCCGTGATGTAGACAGACCCAACAGCTGAAGATCCTGCACACTATTCATGCCGGCTTCGGCATCAGCTGCTGCGGCAGCCACACCAACAAGGCACTGTGCACCAGAGAACTGGTTGTGATGAGGGAAATTGGCCGTCAGTGAAGCAGTCAGGTGTGAGAAAAATCCGGAACTGGAGCCGCTCACACACGTGATTTCAGACGCATTGCTGTGCTTGGAATGCAATGGACTGCCGCCTGAACCGGTACAAATGCCAGCGAGGCGTCGAATGCTTGACTGGCTCCGACCACCAGTTTCATCAGACTCAGCAACACACGTCATGCCCGCGGAATCCGGAGATTCGCCCGACTGCAATAACGATTTATTAAAATAATGCAAAAAAATATTTCAATAAGTCAGGAAAACCAACGGCATGCAGTTTGAGAGTAGTAAAAATTGAGTTTAAACGCAGATCTGCCCGTTTTTTGGTGGATATTTACTGTCAGACTAGGTATTTCACGTCTCCTATTTAAATACATTATGCTGTAACCTGGGTAATCGATGTCTTTAACGTAGCAGAGTTTCAAATAGGGTTAAAATTTTAACTATACATTATGCATTAGTCTAAATGGGAAAAAACTAACATCAGCTGCAAAACTCGAAATATATTGCTCATTAGTTGCAACTATATCTATTTTACAATATTATGTAACCAAGCTAAAGAGAAAGATAGAAAATATGAATATTTATTTTACGGTAGATCTAGTTGGCCAGGCAACTATCTTTTAGCAGACCACATAGAAACATTCAAATACTAGCTGAAGATAAAAATGAAAAAAAAGAAAAATGTTGTCTTTAATGAGATGAAAAGACCATATTGATGCTGGCTTAATTAAACGTAATTTTCGACATATGTTAAATTTTATCCTTCCATTCTTTTCAATTAAGTGTGTTCCAACAACGCATAGTTTTATTCTTTCTTAACTTCTTTACGTCAAATTCTTTTTAATATATATTGGCAACGGGAAGTATTGAAGTGCTTTCAACAAAATCAATGATGCTTGTTAACTGTTGATAGACAGATTCATTTCAATTATCCTCAAAAATAAAATGTTCTTATAGTCCTCGCATAAAGTTTAGTGGACTGAATCTTGTTGGAGAATTTTAGGATGAGTCTTTGCAATCAAATTGGCACACACGTAAAGAGATTTATAGTTTGTGTAGATGCAATTCGTATTATTTCCCTATTACCTGTATGTATTTAAAAAAATACCTTTTTATTACAAATATGAACAAATTAGCTTTATTGCAACCTTTCCTAATGAGCTTTATACAAAGGAAATCATTTGCTTAATTTTGAAGGTGCCTTCTGAAGTATCGTTGGAATAGATTAGGAGAACAATAGAACACAATGACACTGAATTCTTTCTCTCTATCCAGAATAGGAGTCACACTCGCATGATATTAAAACGCAAAGTCAGACAGAAAGCTGTTCTCCTAATATTTGAAAGAATTCAGGTCATCGTTGACCGAATTCCGAGTCGATAGACTTACTGTTTTAGAGGAACCAAGGATAAAATTTGGATAAGTATATTGGTAATAGATAAACATACTATCCCACAAGTCAGCAGAATTATAATATAGAATAATGTCTATAAGCTGCCCATTAAATTAGATCAATGAAGAATATATCAATGAAAAGGTTATGCATCCGTAAAATATGAAACATAGTATATGGAAACGGAGATAAACGAACTATGCACCTTCATTGTGTAATAAATGTGTAAAAGAAAAGCAATGTAGATGGCGATATCAATTTTTTTAATTATAAATTATTTGATAAAGTTTTGGTTCAATTTTTCAAAATTAAAAGTCAGGTAGCATCAGTTTGAAATAAACAATTAACATAATTGAAGCTCATTCGTTGTTAAAAACGAAGAGAATACTTACGCGCACATCTCAATGCCGAAAAAAAATTTTGTGAAGAACCCACCAAGTAAATAATAATAATAATGATAAAACATCGAATTTCCGTGTGCGATTTATGCTACCGATAAACGCGTGTAAAATGTATTAGGTGTTGTTAAAATGGAATAGAACAAAGACAGTGCTAAAATGTGCATTTCTTTAACCATGCTCGTTATAGCATTTTGCGTTTTCAACAAGTAGCAACTCATGTTTACAAATCAAAATAACTCGAATTTAATCGAAGATGATAAAATATAGTGTGTGTGTGTGTGTGTGTGCTCATGCGCAAATGAATTGAATGGGATTGGTTATTACTCCAAATTTGAAAACTTGTTTTAAAAAATTGACGTCAGTAGGAATATCTATATAATAATAATAATAATAATAATAATAATAATAATAATAATTTTAATAATGATAATAAAATAATAATAATAATACAATTACAATAACAATAATTAATAATAATAATAATAATAATAATAATAATAATAATAATTTTAATAATGATAATAATCATGTATGTTGTGGTTAATTCCTGCATGATTATATTCGAAATTTCTTGGAAACGCTTACGCTTCCATATGCCTCATATAAAATAATTTCAACAAGAAAATCTTGATTTTAAAAGAATTGATGGAATAATAATTACTTTAAACGGTGATTTGATTTATCATATATGGAATTCCAGACGGCCAAATAGTGTATAAACCAGTTATTTCTTGATTTCTTTTATAAATTTGCTTTAGTTTTTGATTTTGTACAATATTACTGTTATGAAGAATCTCACCTGAGTGCAGTTAGATACAAATCTGTTCAAGGATTCTGGGGAGTCCTGCAACGAGGCAGCTAAAGCGGCAGTTGCTATCGCTTTAACCGCCTGTTTTGCCTGCTTAAGCAGAGTTTGATAAAGCTCAGAGCGTAGAAATCTTCTGTATGAATCCTTCTCCATTAGAGCTTGTATCCGTTTCTGTGCATTGTCGAATGTGTGTGTATCTGGATTTTCCAACGCCTGTTCGGTAGCGATGCGTGTCTTTGAATCCAAGTTTACCTAAACAGTTATTAGAAATTACGACAAATATGACAAGATCTTTTAAACTGTTAAGATAAAAACAGACAATATAAGATTCCAGCTTATATCATTGTTATTATTATTACATTAATAATTATGGTAAAGGTACAGAACGATTATAGCGAATTTTGAAGATAGAACTTCTGTTTATTGAAATCTGTTGCAAATATTTTTTACGAAAGAATTAGACAACGGCGGACAATTTCAAATACATAATAAAAACAAACCGTAAACTAAATCGATCACTTTAAAAACAAATAACATATATTATTATCTTGTAACAGGAATTTCAATAAATTAGATGAAGAGAAAAAAGATAATCTCAAACTATCAAAGGTAGACTGATGCCAGTATTTGTACTTCAATCAGGCATTTTCTTTTCAAAGTATCATAAAAATAAATGAGATAGATTTGCCAGAGTTCTAATGAAATGATTAGAGTTCTACATGATAATTTGTATCCATCAATTATTTCCCAATTAAGTGAGGAAACCAGCATATAAGTCAGTAGATTGCTTTATAAGAATAAATATATTAAAAGCAATTCTTTCGTATATTTATTCTAAAATTGCGTAAGATATACAATAAATTTTTGATGAGAAAAAAATTCAAATGCAATAATTGCTTAAGTGAGTCATTTTGAAATCTTCTAGATTTGTTAATAGCAAACAACTTTTAAGCTCAATCTTATTATGTTAAAAATGCAGATTTTCCGGAAATTCATTGTAAAACAAGGCCCAAAGGCGAGATATGCGTACAAATATTTGGCTTTTGCTCTCCACTAACCTATTTATAATATGATTATTGTGGTTGGAAATGATTAATAAGCGAAATACAAATAAATCTGGCGGGTCAATTTATAGACATTCTGTGAAAGTTAAATACTGTTTGTTGCGAAGATCTAATATATATGCAAGTATGTATTAGGTTTTGCGAACCTAGTAACAAATTAGTTCAGTTGTGACCAGAAGGATAAACCAAAGGCAGCATGAACGGAAAGTATAATCTCATGCACATTCGTTTCGTGCTTACTGGCGACTCATCAGTAAGAGCCGGTATTACGCCCTTTAACCACTGTATATTTGGTCAAAGAATGCGGAAAATGTAAGCACAATTGGGAAATTGAAAATGATTAACATGTTGAAAACATTTTATTTCAGCCAATGCTTTTTATTTTTAAAATTAATTTAAAAATAAATTATGTCTTGAAGCATAAATCTGTTATAAATGAAGTATAAAAAATCTTTTAAAAAGACAAATTTATCCATGTAAATCTCAACTGCAATATCTAGTACTAGAAATAATCTGTTTTAAAACTCACGAAAGATTAAGTCTAAATAACAATACTGAATCTTCATATAAATAAACAAAATAAATTAAAACATGTTTTAAAAAAAATTAAACTGGAGAATAGTTTGGACGTATTTGTGTACGTGCCTTTACAGTTGCGGTTCCTGAATCCTGTTTGTATTATTAAATGTATGTATTTAATCCGAAGAATTAAATCTCCTTGCTCTTCAAAATTGATTGTGTAAAGGACCAGATATTATAATCGGGTTGTTATCTGACACAGAGAAAATGGCTTTTTGTCCAATTTTATGTGACTACAATGCTTTATGATAAATCCTTGCTTCAACAAATTATTTAAGTATTATTATTATAAGTATTACTACTAAAACAGATATTTATCCATTCACTCCGAGTTCATTCAATTCCAACCATCAACACTTTCTCATTTGTCACAAAACTTTACATTATCTAATAGACAATGTGTTAGAGCAGGTACTTTTTCAGGGAGCTACTTAAAATTATGCAGAAATAGGCACGGCATAAAATCCTACATAAATAACGGAATTGAATAATCGACTGCAAAATTGATTTATTGAAGGGCCACATAATTATTTCAGCTCGTTTCTCATTAGTATTAATATTAACCACAGAGCCGTTTCTTTTGCTTATTTCATTGACAAAGTTGCAAAATTACTCGGCGAGATCTCGAACTTAAAAGACACTTGGCTTGTAATTGAGTTGCTTCAGGAAAGTGTCTCTCGATAGAATTTTACTTGTGTAACATAGTTCGTCAAAGACGCAAGAATTTTAAACGCATATGTGATGATGATGATGATGATGATGACTAAATAAGTATAACTTTCGAAAACCACACTATGTTATCCGAAGTAAAATTAAATAAGCGCAATAAATATAATGCAAATATACAATCAAAGCATATCCGCCTTAAAAATGCACATTAATGTGTTGCTTTGAAGAAGACCTGAACAGAAAAATAGAAGTTCTTATACTACTTTAACCTCACGTTTGAACTAGGAGATAGATTGAAATGATACACGAATATCTTCAAAAAAATTCACATGTACTTTTAGACTCTAAAATGCAGATTTTATAACATTTATCAACGCATGTGTATGCTTACCTGAAAATGTTTACAACATGCCTATTCAACATTTAGGTCAATAATTTATCGCAAAGTACACAGATGATACTTTTATCAGTATACAATAGCGTGTTGTAATGTTGAAGTGCAATTGTCGTATACTATTTATTCAAAGGTAGCAAAATAGGGCAAACATAACTATTCATAGCTAACAGTGAAAAATGAAACTAAATTGTTGAATGAGAATAATGTAAGCTCACAGACATAAATTCATACAGAAATGCATAAATAAATACACAAACCAATTTAAATCTAGTCTGCGGCACAGGAATTACAATTCTAGCAAAGCATAATTTCTAGACCTCTGAAATTGCCAGAAATTTCCGCTAGATTTACACCGATTTACGCCCACCCAAGTATTCCTTGTGTATTTAATTTAATCATGGTTTCGATCTTGATATAAACACCTGACCAATTTTGTGCATACATTTGTCACTAAAAACTACGTATTCTCTGGTGTAGAAAAGGCAGTTAATCCAGGAGACCGGTTTCTTTATTATTGGGAACTCACAAAGGACAGGGCTTGAATCTGGGCACGTCTGCTTCGGAAAATGTTTCTCTAACCAGCGAGTCAACCTGCCGCACACTTATCAGTTATATAATGACTAATGGTTCTTCGTTAGCCTATATAGCATCCCTTTAGTCCTTAAGTTCCAAATAACCATCCAAAATCTGCCATTGTAGAACGGGTTAAAGAACCAGATTCCGAAGCAGAGGTATCCAGATTCGAGCCCTGTCCGCGGCAAAATCTGAACAGTACTAGATGGGTTCCCAATGAGGACGAAACTGGTCCACTCGATGAATTGCCTTTTCCACACCATACAATACTTAGTTTATACGGACAAATGTTTGTACATAATGGGTCAGGTGTTTATATCAAAATTGCAACCTTGATCAAAATTCATTGTTATCACCACCAGCGCCATCAATGTTCGTTTAATTAAACAAAATTTTATTTGATAATGAGTAAGCCCTTAATGAACTTTCGGAGAAACCTGAAGTGTATGACAGTAGCAGGTTAATAAAAAGAAATTTTTTATATTGGCAAAATATAAGAAGTAGACAATAGAGATGCGAAGAAAGCCAAAAGGGGGAGTCTATGGAAAGATTTTACAGCAAAATATCTCAAAAAATGAATTGTGTTCCTTTTTTCAACCAAGCCTCATGTTTCCTACGAGCATTTGAAAGAAAGGAAATGTATTAAATTTTGCCTGAGCAAAGGCGTTTTTGTTCTTATGTCCGCTGTTGTGTAATGCATGTATGTCATCAAACGTAATCATTTCGGCTTGTCAACATTGACAATTTGAAACAACAAAAACTACAGTAGAGCCAAATCGTGGCGTAATGAAAATGCCATGTTAACTCTGTTTTATAACCTGTTCTATAATAACTTTGTGCTTCTATGCACCATCTATTTCTAAATTCGAATGACAAATATGTAAACATTAACATAATTAAGTTATTATAGCATAATTTTATTCATTATATGGATTGTCAACGTAAGTTTATTGTGAGTTGTCGAATAGACCAGTTGCAACCTTATAGGGATCTCACCTAGAATGTTCTAGTATTGATGTAGCCCAGGCTAGAATTAGGGCACATTTGCTTCAGTGTATTAAACCTCATTTGTTGCGCGACTCAAGTCGTAAACTACGTGTAATTTTCTCCAATATGGAAGCTGGTGGATTTTGTTATGAAACATGTAACAGTTGCATTGCCAGATATGAAATCAATAAGCATTTTGTATTGTACTGAGCCAATTTGGCGTCACCAAAACGATTACTTTAATGGAGAAAACGATTTCAAGAATTAATTTTGGCTACACAACAAAAAATCGATCCAGATAAAATGGAAGAAAAAACTATACTAGTCAAGAAAATTCAGATGGACGAAACAGAACAAAAGCGGGTTTCACATGGCGCTTAAAAAGCCCCATATGTATGTAAGAGTGCGATCACTCTTTTTCTTGCAAAGTTCAAGAAAATGTCTATTTATTGCAATGATTTCCAAGTGCGTAAGCTCAATCACACATCTAGCCCTAATCAAACTAGAAATGCGTTTTGAAGTCTAATAGCAATTTTCACGGGTCGTACAACATAAAATTATGTATGTGCTCAGCCAAACCTCCATTTAATCTTTTAATATATCTGTTAAATTTTAAAAGCTCACAGACACAATTAAAATCGTAGACAATGTTAGATGCAGATCGCATCCGTCAAATTATATATATATATATATATATATATATATATATATATATATATATATATATATATAGTATAAACAATAGCATAATAAAGCCAAATGTTAATATTTGTACAACTGTTAAGAACCTGATGTTTGTTTATCCACAGCACAACCTGAAGTGGAATTAGAACTCAAAAGACTGGAATACGTTCCACTTTGGCGATCACATATTTTGCAGAAACCAAACGTCATCTAGCTTATATGAAAAAACATAATTACACTGTAATCTGTATCTAATATAATCTACAAGTAGAACTGTACTTGTGTGCAATAAAATTTTTTTAGATGCAGTAGAAGAGGGAATTAAGGCTTGCTGGAGCACATACCCAGTTGGTATGTGCAAAATAAGATATTTTTTGCACTAAAACTTTACTTAATAATTTTTGTACTGTGAAAGATGCGACATGTCAACAAAACGCACTTCACTTTAAATCAGTGCTATGTGTGTTACCATGCCTTCTTGCATTGAGGATATGGCAGTAAATAAGCATACGTTTGCAAACAATTTATGCATTTTTGGGGCTATAACATATTCTGTTGTGCATTATTTATGCAGACCGTTATTTTTCCTTTGGTAATTGCCTTTAATTTACTTGTCTTGCAGAAACCAAACTGCTAGCTGGATGAAAACTAATAGTGAACTTTCAAACAGGGGTGTTTCTTAATTTATGCTCAAAAAAATATTTTCATTTAGTAAAATTAGGTAAGTCTACACGAATTAACCTACGAATAAAAGTACTTGACCGAGTGCGTGGCACAAACTTGTGTAATGAACGCAGGATCAGTTGAACACTTCAGCGGCGTTATTATGAAATTCGCATACTGCACAATAAACGCTACAATTTGAATGAAAAGTAAAATAATAAGAGCATGCCCGAATTGTGCAAACACAGGTTAATTCGGCTGAAGCATCATTTGCGCATTGACGTTTCATAAGCCATTAATACGTGTTGATTGTGCACGTCTACTTTGTGTGGCACACCAGATGAAAGAGGGAAATAATTGAACAATATTCATCTATCCACACGATGAACAATCAGCCTAGTTTTCATCCATAAAAAACAAACATGAAACTAAACGAATATTAGTTGCGCGGGCGGTGATGACAATTATTTAAATTAAGTTTCGATATTAACAAAAGCACATGTCCCATTATTAACATTTATTTGTCAATATAATCTAAGCATTGTATAATTAAAAAAGACAATTAATCCAGTTGACCGGTGTCGTCCTTATTGGGAACTCGTCATGTACTGTCCGGAACTTGTTCTTACAGCTGTACTACCCTGCCGCATTCTACACAAAATTTGAGTTATATACTGTGTAATGCCTTTTGGTTAGCCTTTCCTTTAGATGAGGCCTACATTGCATCACTTTGGACCCCAACTCGCAACTAACAAGCCATAATCTTTCATTATAGAACAAACACAACGTTAACTGGGTAAATGTTGTTGATATGAACCATTATAAAATTAAACGAACGTTGGTTGCGCGGGTGGTGATAACAGTTATTAAATCAATGTAAACACCAGTCTTATTATAAACATAAATATGAATTTCTTGAATTATACTGATAAATGTGTGGTCCATAATCAAAATCGCAATTTTCATTTAATTAATTGTTATTTCAGCCCGGAGCGAATTTCCTCTGGCGTAATGCACTCATTCATTTCGTTGCCAATGGCGTGAATTCAAAGTCAATACCAAACAGTTTTTTTCTCCTCATCTCCACGCACGCATTTCGAGCAACTCTACGATTTTTCATTTTAATTTTAAACGAGGTTAATCTAGCGCACCTTTGTAATTTAAGCCGATTAAAACACATTTGATTTTTAGTTAAACTATTTAGTTATACTATAATACCAATCAAATAGACGAAAGCTTGGATTTACGGCTAAGAAGAAGATTATCAAAGCTTATAATTATTATGCAATTGTGTACTTGGTGTGGCGCGGCAAGCGAAAAATTAGTTCAAATGCGACCAGCAGGATAAACTAAAGTTAGTATGTCTGAAAGGTATAATCTCATGTTCACATGCGTTTCGGGCTGACTAGGTGACTCATCAGTAGGAGCCGTTAATACGCCAAATAGCCACTATATAAATAATCAAGTGATATGTGACAATTTGCGATATAATCTCTTATACGAATTTGTATACAAGCAGTAATCGAGTTAAATTAATGTAAAGTTTCGATAATGCGAATTCAAAACGAACTCACTTTATATTATATATTACGTGCCTGTAAATGGTCCCATAACATCGGTTGCAGAATCCGTATATGGTACCAACATTATAGTTTACGGGTCGGTACATGGAACCAACACAATGGACTTCAATGTTTGCTTACGTTGACCAAAATTGAGATTTACAACTATTTCTGAACACCTGTTACTCCAGAAAATCCATGCACTCTGGCCTTAATTGATATCAGTTATCACATTTCGCGGTAAGCATGACATCATTTAATTCAATATATAACAGTTAAATACTGTTTTTTTGCGGAGAACTAATATATATGCAGTTGGGTATTAGGTCTTGCATATCTAGTAATAAATTATTTGAATTACGACAAGATGAGTAACTAGAATTCAACATAATGAAGCTGGCTCTAGTTTCTCTTTGTGCAACTATGATTTAAAATTCATATGCTTGATGTTACTATATTAATGGTAAATAAATATGAGAAAATAATTAAAAAAATAAAGCAACTGATGGAAATCGCCTGTGTTTTAGGATAATTCACAGCCTTTAATTTAAATTATTTAATCATCGGGCCGACAAGTTCAATACACTTGCGGTGAAATGCGTTCACATCGTCAGATAACGCCATGGAACACCGATTGACAGGTTCGTTGGCCGTCTGAGTTTGCTGCTAAATAGGCTCGCAGCGAATTTCGCGAGTGTCTACCTTTTTAAACAAAAACTAAGAGCTTTAAATAAAAAACCAGTCCCAATGTATCTAACCAGTCGAATAGGTTATTAAAACTACTGTCCGTGCCACGTACTGACGCGTTTCGCTCATTATCAGAGCACGACGGAAAGTTGACTAGCGATGACCTAATCGCAATTCATATATAAGTTCTTTATGTTTTACATCCGGTTAAAAACATTGGGATTAGTGTTTATTTCACGCTCGCAAGCTTAATTTAAAGAATAGTATTTCTGTCATATAAGACAGATTTGGATGAGCTAAAATATGCGTAAAATTGTTGGAAATCTCGACTCAGGGAAAGTCCACGATACTTCGCTTCCATCCGTATAGACTTTTTGCGAACATTATTTGTCATTTATGTATGTTTGCATGCATGTACAATTTTCGTATTCTTTCATAATTGTGTGTTAAGAACAGTAAACTAAATAAGCACCTCTATATCTGGTGATATGAGCTGAAATAGATTGCAATTTAGGAAAACGCCTTTTTTCAATTATGAGTGTTTTTCATAAAGGATCACGCAGTAACGTAAGCATTTAACTAACATCCGTCAAACAGTCACACACCAGCATCTATTACATATATGAAATCTATTTAAATGCGTTATTTGAAGAATTAACTTATTTGTGTATATGCTAATTAGGCGGAACGGAAAATATCGATTGTGCGACCATAGAATAAATTGTCTAATAAACATCATTAGCAAAACTAAAGGACGCATTGGGTAATTTAAATGGAGCCATGGGCCTGGTCAGTCAGATAAAATCAGAAATTTAATGCACCGAAATGCGTGATTGGATGGTTTCAGTTTAAAATGGCATAGTCACGCTTGACCTTTAAAAAAGTAGGGTGAATAAAAGTGCAAAAATGAACAAAATTTCGGTGAAATTGCGTTTGAAGTAATAAACTAATAAATTGCGCTTGAAGTGATAGACTTATGAATTGCGTTGTAGTAGTGCGATTCCTAGTAGGGCAAAAATCGGTGTAATTTTGATGGAATTCATTTCGATGCAAGAATGTCATGCGTGATTACCACAATAATTGCCTGTTATTATTGTGCTCAGTTGGTCAACTAATAGACTGAAAAATATCTATTGCATGTTTGTACGAAAGCTTGCACGAATGTATGTTTAGTTCGTTTGATATTAGGATGGTCTCTGTCTGCTATCCTCCAAACATTCGTTCTCATTTTACGCATAGCATAAACAAAGTTCAGCACAAACTGATGCATAATTAAAGTTTATTTTACTTTTTCTTTTAATTTTCCGTTTGATTATTTTGTATCTATACACATATAGCTTTCACTTAATCTCTGTCTATGTAGGTTGTCTAAAAATATTATATTTCCAACCAAATTAATGAATCTAGACGTAAATTGTAGACTGGAATAACTGGGCATTGCCTAATATAATAGAAATATTTAACTATTGCAAATGAGTACAAATTTAACGGCAACGCCTAACTTAATTGTGAAAAACTGTAGCAAAGTCACCCTTATTTGCATGCGACTAATTAAATAGAAGTGCATTTGATTTTATTTCAAGCTCGTCAACATGGATTAAAAATTTTTTCTCCATCTTCACAATATATATATGCATTTGATTGTTTAACTTAATCGTTGGTTGGGAAAGCTGCCTAGATTTTGTTCAGCCGACACCAACACTCCAGTAGAATGTGTAAGATACACGAGGTTGAGAGACGCGCATTGGATTTTCCACACTCTATCCACGCATTGCTGTGTGATCCACGGTAGCCAATTTCATATCGTGTACAACTGATCACGCTAGGTTGAAGTGAGTCAGTGCGTGTACCTGACGGTTGAACTCCTATGTTTTTTTGACGGATCAGACAAGAATAAATTACTACTTATCTCAATCTCACCAACTTGATTTATGCGAAGTTAGCAATTAGGCTAACCATAATTAAACGAAACAAACGAAATAGATGAACACACGAAATGATAAGCGATATTCGCGATTTAAACAATTCCGCTTTTGCTCAGTTCTAAAACGTATGTATTAAAAATCAATAAAATAAACTAGCGAAAACAGAAACACTCGTCTTTTGTTTTCTTAATACGTCAGGTCGACAGGCAATTCTATGCGGACCGTAACTGCCCGGTCAACTAAATCTTGGACAGCGGCGCGCAAAATAGGTGGTTCTTATATAAATTCTTCTGCTCGAACTGAGGCATCAAATTTTTAGAACCACAATTATGACCTATTCACATTCAAAGGTGCAAGCATTGGCTTATAATTAGATCTCCGCAATAGACAGTATCAAATTGTTTTCTATATGTACAATACAGTGAAAAAATAAGCCATTTTCATTTCGTCAAAACACGAGTCGACTGTAGCACCTGGTACTTTATGTTATCAATTTTGAAAAGTAATAAGAATTAAGTGGGATTAAATACAAAAAATTTACAACAACTAGAAGGAAGCGCAAACTGCAAATAATAAGGCACGCGCGCACACAAACAGGCGCACAAACAGGAGCACACATTCACTCTAATGCTCAAAAATTAACCAGTTTATATTCTAACCATGTATGAACTTCTTTTGATTATTTATCTGAGGATTAAGTAAATTTAATCCAACTTAATCCCTTTGCCTTTCAAAATTGACTGTGTAACATAATAGATATTGAAATAGAGTTGAATTCCGCGAAACTAAATTTCTTTTCTAACTGTCTTGATTTGTAAAAAAAATAATGCTTCAAAACACCTTTCGTTTGCATAAAATTTATAACATATTTCGCTTTTTATATTTCCTGATTGTGTCAGCTTTATATTCGTTACTATTTGCTTGGTAATATCATTGACCACAATATTAGTTTCATTTGTATTTCGCAATATCTTTAATATAAAACACAATAAACATATAATTATAATAAGTTAGAGAGAAGCAAGAACCTATAATGTTTTCGTATATCTCCATATTAAGTTTAGCAAAATTCTCCTGAAAAGCGTACGTTATATAAACACCTGAGCCATTATATAGATATATTTGTCGGTAGAAAAGGCTATTCATCCAGTAGACGTTTTCGTCCTTATTGGGAACTCATTACGTACTGTCCAGAATTTGCCGCGGACAGGGCTCGAACTTTGGCACGTTTGCTTCGGAACCTGTTGGCGTAAACACTGAGTCACATTCTTGAAAATCTTTCTGCATAAGATACATAATTCAGTATATCATCGCCTCAGAGTATATAGCTTGAGTATTTCTTAGCATCCTAGACGTTTGACCTGATAACGTTTGGTCTAATATCTGATGCTTCACAGTTCTGACAAAAAGAATTCAAGCCTAGCTTATCTTTGTCTGAGTTCACGAGAGTCTAGCATTTTACTGATGTTTCTCGTTTAATCATCTGCGCATATAAGTAGGGGGTAAAAGGTAGATAGGACATATTTTGGAGATGAAAAGTGCGTGCATATCGTCTAATCATTTAATAATTATGAATAGATTTTATAAACAAATTAGAGTTGTTTCAACGGAACAGTCATTGTAGGTTTCAACAACAAATATCTTCATGCAGTAAATGGGCAAAACACTATTAGAAATGACACCGCTAAATACAAAACTGTACGTGTGACTGTTGTATAATATAACAAATCAATTTTAAATTATATATACTAAGAATGAGATTTTTGTAGGAAGGACACATATATTCATTTAATTTTTCGTTAACGCCTACCTACAGTTTCAAAAACGTTATCTTAAAATCAATAACAATTAGAAGCCTGATAGCAACAATTGTAAAACAAAGAGAGACTGAATTAGGTAGACTGTAATAAATATTCAATGCAAAAAATACCCTCCAAAGTCAATAGGACCAACTATGTTTAGTGTCATAAGTAAGTTTAATGATAATTGGATATTCTCCAATAGACCAACTATATTAGTTAGTGCATTCATTGAGATTAAATCGAGAGATGACATAATGATTGAAATAGCAGTAGAAAAATAAGACAACTAGATGTAGAACACAGTACTAAATAATGGTAGGAAGTTAAGGTTGCCTGAATCAGAATTGGAAACTTGCTTAATTAAAAGAGTTAACACGTTAGATTGACATCCACTTATAGACGGTGGGGGATGCATTATTAATGATCTATTAATTTGTTTGAGGATATCCTTGTAATTTCATAGCTTATTAATTGTATCTAACTGTATCTTTTAACTGATGTTCCTTATATAGTGTAAAACTTGTCAATAAATCGTGACGTTCAATACCGCTTTTTCTTGACTATTTTACCGGTATTTGTTTCCATAAATCATTTTATAAATTTCTTTCTGAGCCATCATTTATTTCAAATTATTACTTTAACTAAGTTTAAATTTTTCCTAGCTCTTGAATATTTACCGTGATATGATACCGCAATCGGTGTCCTCATTTTACCCTGCTCCTCTTATCGACAAGCATATCTCTCATAAATAATTCATTCAACAATTTAAGTGTTAAAATATAAATTTGACGTGGGCTAAGAAGAATTCTCATTAATCACTTTAATTTCACCTGTATGAGTCTAAACGTAAAATTAATTATATCTAATTGAGAACTTGAAATTCCTTAGCAAACACGCGCAAATATGCGTGGCCAGCGCTCAACTAATGAAATGCCATATGCAATTGATCATCTTATAATCGCAATTCTAGGTGTTCCAGACATTTTGATGTTCGCGCAGATCTTCAATAAATCTAGTTAAGGGATTCGAGCAACAAATAACATATCCTGCTTCGTTAATTCTACTGGTTCACGTGCATCTGATAAAAGGATCATAAGCCCACGAACGGGAAACAAAGAGTCAGTGCCTAGAAGGACTTATGGACATCCACACTCTGCTAAAATGCACAAACGCTGTCGGCATTTGTCAGTGAATGATTTTCTGGCCCTATTATGGGCCACCAACAGTAACTACTTCCGAATCCTTATTTATATTTAAGTAAAGATCTACGGCATTCTAGCCAAAACGTTACACATTGGTTCAATTTAAATAAAAAATTATAACTAAATAGATTCTTGGCTATCAAAATCAATACGCACACAGAAAAACATGCATGAAATCAAATGTTAAATAAGTAAGCCTACATATCAGTCTGTAACACAATTTTCGCGTGCTTTTTAAAAGTAAAGCAGAAATTTACATGATAATGATTAACCAATCAGTCATTTATTCAGTTAGGTGTGTGAAATAATAAACACTGATTTAGCCAGGCAGTACAATTTTTCTATCTGCACTGCTACAATAAGTTACTTCATATATTTGACTGGCATACAATTTACTTGACATTCTAACATAGACAAAATTTAGTTTTTGACTTCATTTCACAGTTATGACAATAGATATCTGTTGTCAATTTAAATAACAGTGGTACTGTCAATCGTGATTCCTTTAAAATTCGACTGAACAATTTTGGTGAGCTTAGCTAACAGAATATCAGGCACAATAACTGTTAGAAGATCCATTACTGGCGTAACTGCTATACGGTAATTTGTTTAAATATGAAGGCAAAAGAAATGCAAGGAACATTGTTTTAATTTACCTCTCTTTTAGCCTGTACGGCAACATAGTCGGCAAATATTCGTTGAGCTCTGAAGGTTTGTTTTTTCGGGTGTGTAATGGTGCGATATTCTTCACATGCTATCCAGAATTCAATATTCTCGTCGCTAAACTCCGTACTGAGGAAATCTTTGAACATTGCAAGTCCATCTATAAATTTATATAAAGTTAAGATAAGCATAGCTATAATTATGACGTATAATAATCAATAGGATAAACAATTTTAAATAAAAATTAAATTTGGTTTTACGAATTCTATTTATTATTATTGAGTTTTGAAACTCAGTGGATTTATGTCTAAATATTATCATATTTATAAATATAGGATTTATTGCAAAAAGGAAATTAACAAAGGTTAGTATATTTTCTGTCCTTAAATAAGGACAATTTGAAACTCCATATTACTTCTAACATGTACAATAAAATATTTGGTTTATTGCTAGAATTTCTTTTCTCTAATGAAGCAACAAATGAAAAAATAAATAATTTCAAATCGAAACAAACTGATAAATGAAACTGGGAGAGTATCATATTGGGAATCACTTTACAATAATTTACCACGCGCTAGTTTATTAACGTTATGGCTCAGCATCTCATAATTTATTAGTTTTCACTTTTAAAAATATCTTTCCTTCTCTGTTCAGATATGGAATTTCACAAAACGGCATACTATTTGATTGATTACCTGTTTTGAAATTTTACGACCAAAATGAATATTTTTAGGACTAACTGAAATGTAGTCAATTTTTTTATAATATCATTAATCTATATTTCCCTTATTAAGTACTTCCGTTGGTAAATGAAGTTGATTAATTTTTTGTTATAAAATTTAGCATGTTTAATTTTGCAAACATGTCGAAGTCTAATAAAATCGAACATCGGTTGCGCGAGCTGTGATAGAATTTATTATAATCAAAGTAACGATTCTTTAAATCAAGTTTGCGAGCTTGAAGTAAACACCAATCCCATTGTATTCAACCAGTCGTCGAACAAAAAAACAAAACTACCGCCAGCCGCAACGCACCGACGCGTTTTTACCTTCCATGATCATCATCAGAGTACGACAGCAAACTGACTAGCGAGGATCAAACCGCATGTTGTTCGATGACTGGTTAAATACAATGGGATTGGTGTTTACTTCAAGCTCGCCAACTTGATTTAAAGAACTTTTACCACCACCCGTGCAATCAAGTATTGTTTAATCAAGGTTACGAACTTGATACAATTCATTTGCCAGTATAAATTAAGAATTGCCTATTTTAGAAAAGGCAATACTTCCAGTAGACCGGTTTCGTCCTTATTGGTTCGAGCTCTGTCCGCTGCAAATTCTGGACAGTACGTGATGAGTTCCCAATAAGGGCGAAACCGATCTACTGAATGAATTGCCTTTTCTACACTATACAATTCTTGGTTTATACTGACAAATGTATGTACTTAATGGGCCAGGTGTTTATATCAAATTTGCAACCTTGATTATAGTAAATGTCGTAGTCCATTATATTTTTATAAAACCAGTTAGCTGAATAATAACAACAACATTTAAATAAAAGGCACGTTAGAAAACTATGTTCATATTAATACTGAAGTCTTGCACGTTGGCCAGTAACAAGACTATTAAAGTCAATGAATGGGACTAACTATTTTGCCTACTATAACGAGCTTTGATATATTTCAGTGCCACTTCCTCAAGTAGTGCCATGTCTGTTATGTAATGTCAGCTTGAGGAAAGCTAGTTTGACAGTTAGGTCTCAATAAGTCCAATTAAAGTTTTACCTCGTAGAAAGGATAAACAAAAAGTATTAGTTGGCATATAATAGAAACTTGTATTTAGCGGGCGGCAGGGTGGCTCTTTGGTTAGAGCCTGACACAGCAGCAATTGAACCTAGGTTCGAGCCCCGTTGGCGGACAGTACTTGAATTGTTCTCAATAAGGAAGAAACCAGTATACTGGATGAATTTCCTTTCCTATATTCTGCAATGCTTAGTTTATACCGACAAATATCTATGTAATAGGATTGGTGTTTATATTAAGTTCGCAACCTTGATTAAAACATATTAATACGATATAACATTGAGAATTAACTCCTTCTCTATGCACAGAATTAGAAAACACAAAAGTTGCATGTACGCTTGTACCGGATGTCACAAATTTAGTTAGTTGTATTGAAAAAAATACTATACCATCCAAAAAATAATAGAAAATACAGATTATACATGATTAATAGCTTTGTTTTCCAAAAAGCAATTGAAATTTTTGACCTGTCATACCGTCAGTTGTTAAAATAAAACATTCAGTACAATTCTTTTTAAAATTAGCCAACAAAATCAAAATTTTAAAGAAATATTTCTTCGATTCCTGTCGGTGTGGACAATGACATTTAGCAGTAAACGAGTATTTAAAAAAACTACTTTTAAAAAATTTGAAAATTATCTACTTCTCGAGAACTATGTGTTTGTTGTTATTTCATATTGCCAACCAGATGAAGATTGAAAATATTTTTCAATATGTCCAAGAGAAATAAATATCTTTTCTTTTGATTGATTCACCAAGCTGTTTATTATGTTTATTTTGTCTCTTTCAATTACCTTTTGGTGGAAAAATCGAACACAGTTTTGTATTCTTAAAAAAAGCGTTTAAAGGATAAACTGTAGGGATCCGGAGCATTGCATAATCCCACGAATAATACAGCAATTATAATACTACGGAAAATGTGGAGTACTGCAATTAGCCGCTATGCTGTTTAGGAAAACCCCTCGTAATTATATATCAATATTCACATTTAATTTAATAAAAATGATATATATGTTGTCAATAAAAATTATAAATTGCATAAGGAAGTAATCGCAATTGATCAACTAAACCGATTTTATCATTTCCTCATACTTATCCAGTGGTTTCCACAATTTCCACGGCCAGTCTATTAACATATTATCTCATTGCACGGCGGTTAAATCGAATCACTACGGTGGATTTCCAAATTGAATAGTCTAGTTAATATGCATAACACAGAGAATCATAAGACTAGATGCCAAAGATCGATTGGCAATTCTCTGAAAATCATGCATAGGCAACAAATTCTTATGTGCATGGAGTAGCATATATATTGGACATATGAAGAAGTAATTAAGCACCATCAGGAAAATCAGCTATATTCGTTCGTATATTTAAAACGGAGTATCCAGTCAATTTGACCAAAGTCTCAATTCCACACAAAGGTAAATCCGAAAAATTATAATATATATATATATATATATATATATATATATATATATATATATAGAAGCTCTTATAACAATAAGCCCCCGGTCTAAACATTCAAATGTATCACAAACATGACATTTTAATCGACTGCCCACGAATCCCAAAAAACTCAAGAACAATTTACTACAACCCAGGCAATCCAAACCACAAAAAAGTACAGTCTCATCGAAAATTCGATCGGATTGACGATAAACCGAAGAAAAAATAACAGTTACACAAATGGAATCACTACAATTGTTAACCGCGACAGAAAATTCACAGCAGTATGAGAAACCAACACTGCAATCCGCAAAACCTGCGCTGATACCAAGGGGACAGAACAATATTGATGAGCAAGCCAAACCGTAAGACGACATTCGGGGGAAAATATGCGTACACCTAACAGCCAACAAAATAAAAATTTGGTTAAAATTCAATCCATCAATACAAGAATGACCAGATCTAAAACATTCCTTTTGCAATATAACGAGAATAACTCACTACATACATACTTACAAAAAATGATATACGCGTAAGCATTTACAAGAAAAACCAAAGAGGAAATTAAAGTAAAACGAAAGATCGGACTAGTCACCATCCATATAATCAAACGAAAACCCAGGATGTATATAAATGAAAGCTGGCAGACGGTATTTCACAAAATAAACGGCTATAATCCAAGTATAAAATTATTAATTGTGCGGATAGTAAAATTTATTTTAATCAAGTTCGCGAGCCTGAAGTAAAAACCAATCCCGTTATATATATAATTTTACAATGCAAGGTTTAATAAAGTTCAAATGACCCTTTCTATTTACAGCGATAAATGAAGTTTTATTACAATCAAGAACAGTTTTGTTCTGATTTTCTTCTCATGCATGTTGAACTTGCGCACTCTTGCCACTCATCTGCTACGTCATATAAGTGCACATGACATGCATTATTCCATTACATGCAAACTTACATATGTTAGCCAGATTGCTTCTTGTGGTTTTTTTTCAGCATCGCTTTCGTTTAAATGTGCCGCCTAAGAATTTACCGTCTGTCATTATTTACCAGACACCATACCTTCAGGGGAAGAGATGTTGGATTAGAGTATAAACGCTGAATTTAATATAAGCATCCTACTTGTTGAGTTGTCTTTTCTATCTGATGCATTGTTTAGTCTATGTTGACAACAAATCTATGATCAGAAACTTGTCATAAGACTGATATTCAATATAGATTCTCCAAGTGGCATGTTGTCTGTTGTATAATAGATGATCGGAGGGTCTTCATTTTTTTACGGGATTTAAATAGGTTCCACATGAAATAAAGTTTAACCAAAAACTAAAATTGGTATTTGACTTTTAATTGCCCATATTATTTTGCACGGGTTACGGAGTAAAAATACTCACAGAGTCAAATGCAAATTTGCTCCGTTCGATTCTCACCTGCGGTAAATTCTAGACAGTAATTGATGAGATCCTAATGAGGACGAACTCGGTACCAGATGCAACGTTTAGTTTATGCTAACTAATATATATATATATATATATATATATATATATATATAGTTGTCATTATAAACTGATCATTGCATAAGATATAAAATAGAATTTATGAATTTGACCGGTTGCATCCTTGTTGGGCTGGCATCAAATAAAAATATTCGTTGGAATATAACTATGTTGCTTTGGGGGCAAAATGAATCAGTTACAGGACACTGAAATAAATCCTCTCTGTTTTGAGCTTCATTTATAGATGTATAGGCAAGTGTTTGATGAGTTCCTAATAAGATTATAATCGCTTTTGTTGACAATTTCCAATAACAATTTTACGCAAGTATTTATATCGACAATATAAATATACACATATTAAAAAATAATTCATATTTTTGTAACCCGATGAGGATATTGAAATATATATTCTTGTAGTGACGAATTTCATATGAATCAAACATAAAATATATTGATATTTATCTCATAAGTTTTTAATAAAACAATTTCAGTATAATTATGCTTTATTTTTTGACAAATAATTATTCATATTTATTGATGAACTAACTTATTAAAATGGAAAAAAGATTAACCAAATAATTGATAAATTTCAGTGATTTATATATTATCTATAAACAAGTCGGAAAATGGACAGCAGTAAAATTTAAAATTTGCTTCTCTAAATAATTTTACTAAAAAACCGACTGATCAGGTGATTGGATTTAGAACAATGAGATACATGTTAAAAACCAATACAAAATTGTTTCTCTGATAAAGACTTCATTGTAAAATCCTTTCGCATATTCTAATATACTTTCTGTCAAAAAATCTGATTTTGAAGCAATTCTAACCTTGATGCAATATCGAAGATATTTCAGCATTTCAGATTACAATTTTTACCAATTTATTTTATTAACACTGTCTACATTTAGATAAAAATATAATTTAGGAAGTATAAAATTACGTCATGTTAACAAAACGTTAAGGGAATAACCTGCAGGATATTGTCCTTATTGTTTCAGCTTTACATTCGTTTTCGAAAGACATCTTGACGCAGTCTAGAAACTTCTACGGAAATCAAAATAATTTATTTTTTGTGTTCACAGAACAAAAAGATATTTAATTATTTCTACAAATGAAGTTAGAACCGATTTATTAACGCGCCATTAGTTTTCGTAAAACAGGTAAGTCAGCAATGTTTGCAGCTGCTTTTCAAGAATTATCGTTACCTACTATCCAAATAAAAAATTATTGATCAATTGATTAAGCAAATTCTTAAATGGTTAACTAACATATATTACAGTAATAACAGTTCTGTAAGCAATAAAATCAATATAACCTGATTTTATTTATTAAACTTCAGTATTCATTTATAAAATAGCTATTTCAGATGGTCGCTTTATAGATAAAATAAAGCATGCTGCGATAAACTATTTATATCTAAAATTTAGTGTAGACCAAATAACTTATTTTCGTCTTGATCATAATGTATAATAAAAATTTCCACACACATATTTCAAATTTAAAGTAGAATTAGCTGGGTTATAGCAAGATAACGCATTTTAAAGAAAAGAACCGACAAAGGTGAACTGACTAATTAAATAAAATAGCATTTTTTGAAACGAATGTTACATAATATTGCCTAACATTGAACACAGAAGTAGATACAATTTAGCTAAATCCTGAAATAAAATAAGCAGTGAAACAAATCGGTCGTTTTTATTGGCAAACAATTTTTAATGGACAGTTTTAATTTAATTTAATGCCTTTTTTCATTAAAATTAAAGATATATATATATATATATATATATATATATATATATATATACATATACATATATATAGTTGCATGCGTAAATACGTACAAGCGCGCAAAAAATATATGTATATTTTTTATGCATGCGTCTATATATATATATCCTCGTTATGTTGTACAATTCCAGATATTGTCGGCAAAGATAATACATTATTTATCAATTAAAAATATCCTTTGCAACTTAAACCCGATTCAACCAGTACTGCGTTTTATAAATATGTTCACGCAAATATAAGAAATGGACAAATAAATGTGTTACATATAAATTAAATTTTGCACATATTTAAATCATTTAAATTTGCAATATGTTTCAAATATGCATTTAATATAAAATTCCGTTTTTACTTTAAACTTACGCTAATTTCGGTCCCACGGAGATGCTTTCTACACGTTAGCATATATTTCTCATGAATTTACTTGTAGGTCATAGCGCCCTTTATGCAAAACTACGAGATAGAAGCTCCTTTTTCGTATTCTAATCGATTAACCTCTTTTTCAACGAATTGTACAATCTATGTACTCAATGACTGTCGACCTAATACTTGCAAATATTATCTGTTTTAAAAAAATGGTTTCTCGTGGGATGAAAAATATTTCTCCCATGCCAGGAAGTTATTGAAATAAAAGTGGGGTGCTAGAACATATAGTCGTCTGAAAATGTCTAATGCTTTTTGTTTACCTGGATAAAGTTATGCTAGTAATAATCGAATGCTGAGGATACATAGTATTACCTGAAGATAAAGAAGGGTGTTCTTTCAACTACCAATGGGACTGCAACAAAGCTTTAGCACTAAAATAATTGTCTACAAAAATACTCAGACAAATATTTATACAGATGCCGAACTATATATATGTATATACATATATATATATATATATATATATATATAGTATCGGCTACTTCCAATAGATCGAGAGTAGGCATGAAATTTATGTGTATATGAGATAACATTCATTACTCATGCTAAAGTTGAATATTCGTCTGGTTCAACATGAACTAACTGACTACTAGGTGTGCAATACCGAATACTTAATTTAGTATATATTAGTTCTCCAAAAAAATAATGTATAACTTTACATTTTCCTTTAAGAGTAAATTTTAATTTTTCCACTACTTATTAGTTACTTTTTTTAAAAATTATACTTATCATTATTGAACATACACGTGCAAATTATCTGTAGCTTTAAAAAGTGATTTAACGTTGATAATTCGATGTCCATTTTGATCGCACAATTGTAAACAAATTCACACCGCAAGAGAATGTAAAAGTATTTAAATAGATGTGGATCAACTTATATTTGGTAAACGAAAAAATTCATTTAATTTTCACATTAACACGTAAAACATGTTAAGGAATGTCAAGATTAAGCTTCCTACATCAGTTGTACAGATTATTACGCTGACCAAAATTTATTAAGATTGTAAAGATTTCAATGAACTTTTCCAAGGCTAGCTTTGTTTCAAATTTAAATAATCTTCATTTTCCGATATATAACAACTCACCACATAATTATTTAAATTTACCTATTGATACTTCTGGCGACTTTCCGGTTTTCTATTTAAAAATCGAGGTTCCTGTCAACTACACAAAAAGCCTAGAACACAAACTACCACAGATGTCTAGATCAATTGTTTAAGTTCATGGATATTTCTATCAATGTAAGACATGGTTTCCCTATTGTTAGCTGGTATCCGTCTTCTTTAACAAAATACACAGAGTACCCACACAACTACACACAATGAAAATAGCTTTTAAACCAAATTGGAATTAAAAAAATCTTAATCGTTAACATTGAAATATTCCCTATATAACCCAGTCACTTAAATTTAGCTTTCCATATAGGATAGCGTCAAACGATAAAAAATAACCACCAAATTGGTAACACGAACGTCATAGAATATACAAAATATATTTTTGAATAAAATTAACGATAGCAAAACTATTTTGTATAAGATGAAATGAAGTTACATACAAACAAAATCTTAGGTTGTATAAAATTGAAGTAATGCAAATAAATATTGCTAAAATATGAGTACGTGCAATAAAAAACATAGTGAAAGAAACAAAAGATCTATTGCAGGTTTACACATTCGTCTAGGAGATTGTACCGTCTTATTTCATATTCTTCGACCAAATAAATAGTGGTTAAAGGGCGTAATACCGGCTCCTACTGATGAGTCGCCAGTAAGCACGAAACGAATGTACAGGAGATTATACTTTCCGTTCATGCTGCCTTTGGTTTATCCTTCTGGTCACAACTGAACTAATTTGTTACTAGGTTCGCAAAACCTAATACATACTTGCATATATATTAGTTCTTCGCAACAAAACAGTATTTAACTGTAATATATTGAATTGAATGATGTCATGCTTACTGCGAAATGTGATAGCTGATATCGATGAAGGCCAGAGTGTATGGTTTAACTGGAGTAACAGGTATTCGGAAATTGTTGTAATTCTCAATTTGGGTGAACTTTAGCATAAATTTATATCCATCAGGTTGGTATCATGTACCGACTCGAAAACCATAGTGTTAGTATCCGGTACTCATCGATTTCAAAAAAGGTATCAGTTACCAACACAATAGCCATAGTGTTAGTATCCTTTACAGACTCGGTATATATATTATATAGTGCGAGTTAGCATTGAAGTCGTATTGTCGTTGACTTCAGATTATGTTAGCTTCACTATTACAGGTTTACACATTCGTCTAGGAGATTGTACTGTCCTATTATTCCACATTCTTCTACCGAATATATAGTGGTTAAAGGGCGTAATACCGGCTCCTACTGATGAGTCGCCAGTAAACACGAAACGAATTTGCATGAGATTATACTTTCCGTTAATGCTGGCTTTGATTTATCCTTCTGGTCACAACT
>JAQBSW010005948.1:0-52776 GCA_029291075.1 Eudiplozoon nipponicum
ATTTTTATTATTATTATTATTAATATTAATATTATTATTAGTATTGTTAGTATTATTATTATTATTATTATTATTATTATTATTATTATTATTATTATTATTATTATTATTAATAATAATATTATTATTATTATTATTATTATTATTATTATTATTATTATTATTATTATTATTATGGCACTATTATTATTATTATTATTTACAATATTATTATTATTATTATTATTAGCGCCATGTGTAGTTATCGACTTTAGAAATGTTATTGGCATGGAATATTCCATCAGCACTAACACCAAAATATTGTGAGCTTCTTCTAATTAGTTATTGTGACAATATCTCTGTATTTTCATTTGTAATTTTCTACTTATTAACCTCATTTATTTTATCATTATCCGACGCAGCAATTCTTAGGTTAGCATTTTCTCTTATTTACTGCTCAATTTTGTTAATTTAAATCTAATTCTTTCATGTAATGTTTGAAAGTTTTTCTAATCAGTAAAATTAACTAAATAAGTATTTAGAACGACTTCCACCTTATAAACTACCTTTTTACAGCGAATAAACCTAGTTTTTTTTAAAAGAAATACGAAATTTGTGTTTTAAAAGATATTCCACTCAATCCCATAAATCATTTCGAAGATTACACCAAAATAGATATTCTTTCAGTTATCCTCAATAAAATTAACAGAATCATCATTATCAACATCAAAAACACCAACACTAACATCAATACCTAGACCGTCATCATCAACACTAGCAACATCATAATTTTTGTTCCATTTAACATTATTATTATGATTCTCATCATTTATCATCAACACCATCAATATTATCATCAGCAGCAGCAACATCATAACCATCATCATCGTAATCAACATCATCAACGTCATTAACATCGTCATGCAAGTTACTACTATCATTCGAGTATTATCATCAGCTGGAGCAGTATTTCCCACCACACCACCACTAATAATACTACAGATTATCACTATCGCTATCATCATCATCATCATCATCATCATCTTCTTCTTCTTCTTCTTTTTCATCATCAACATTATCATTATCATTATCAACATCACTTCCATCATCATCATTATTATTTTTAAATTATTATTATTATTATTATTATTATTATTATTATTATTATTATTATTATTATTATTAATATTATTATTATCCTCATTATTTTCATCATCATCTTGAGTATCATAATCATCATCATCATCGCCATCTTAATAATTATAATCATCAATATACTGCTCCTCTTGCTCCAACTTATCATCATTAACCTCCTTCCCATCAGGATCATCATCATCATCATCACAAGCAGCAACAATAACATTTGCATTATTTGATTATTCAACAACAGAAAGTAATTATAATTATTATCTTTTAAATCAATTACTGTATTTTTAAAATCCTCGTGTATTACAATTAACGTGTAAACTTTCATAAAATAAATCAAAATAGCCTTTCTCGAGTTAATGAAATATCCCTTAAAATCATTCTTACCTGTTTACTTTGCATAATCTTATTCATTGTTAACCTAACCACCTTTCAATAGGCAGTATTGTTTGTCCTTGTTTAAAAAATTTAATTATGGCTTTACTTCCTTCTTTTAAGGTCACCAGAACGCTTCTGAGTATCGTCATTAACATTTTCCTCAAATCCAGTGTAACTAAATAACGACTTGGATAGCTTAAGTCACCTCAAAACCTGGCAAGATAGCATCAAGTGACATTGCGTTGACTAAATTTATTTTGCTTTAATTATTATTTTTTGTTTTTGTTCAAAAAGGCTGAAAGCTTACTACGAACGCATTACCTGCTCGGAATGGAAGCAATGCTTCACATACTAAAGAAAAAATGTATCTTTGGTGCCCAAAAGGCACATTACTACCATCCAGGTAGCAAGAATATAGGGGTCCTTAGAAAATGTAATTTCCTTTAAAAATCTGCAATGCGTCATAGAATCAGGTGCGCCTAATTCATGAAAAAATCTTACTTGACAGAAATACGAAATGTAAATAGGTGAATCATTATCTGGCACTTTTTGGTTTTGCTGTAATATTTAAAAAAATAAATCTTCATATTTTGCTCGAACAAAATAGCATAACCAATTGGGACGCCTAAAACTGGAACCTAAGAAGAGATATGCTTAAGGAACGTAATTGAAAGTCAAGGCTATCGGTTGCGATGAATAATTCGATGGGTTTTAGGATGAAGGAGAACTGGAAGAAGGTGGCTTGGACAATTTTGTGTATAACTTTGGGTAATTAAATTTATAATTAGTTAATTTTGGTAATTAAATTTATTATTAAATTGGGAAATAAATGGGTCGCTGAAAATTTGCTTGAAATGTGCCATATAAAGTGATGTCTTTACGTGAAAACCTGTCTAAAGATGGTGTTCTATATTGAGGTGCGCTCTGGTACGGTACGGTACTAAAATCCAGTCATTAAACTTAAATTACACACACACACACACACACATAGAGTATATATATATATATATATATATATATATATATATAGAACTCTGCTAAATAGAATCCTGTGCTAAACTATTCAGTTTAGAATAAAGCATCTCCTAGTCTACGCCAAGGAAGTGGCGCGTAGCGTGTAATTCTCAGTGTTTAATCAACTTAACTTCGATGAGACTTTGCTTCCGGTGGATACTCTACAGTTTTGGACCAGCCAGCTCACGTTACTAATTATAAGACTGACAATTTCTGCATTGTGGAGATGATATCGATTAAGTTATTATGTCAGGATTTTTTGCTATTTTTAATAAAAGTTTAGGAGATGAGTTAAATGACTCAGAATAAAAAAACATTTCATGCTACAGCAGTTGAAATTCGCACGAATGACGCAACCGTGGCCTAGTTGTGAATTTGCATCCACCTATGTACAGTTTCTTGTTAATAACAGTAATTTATAATTGTTTTTGTCGCTCTTTGTATTACAAATAGAACATTTTTAAGAAAATACACCACTGATTAATTTCAAGTTTGTTTTACAGATAGATGGGCAGTATGTGCATCACAAGTTGATTGGCCACAGTCGTACACCATGGCTACCCGAAGCACATTTTGAATTGTCAATCGACAAATCGTTGAACGCCAATCGTACCAAGGAGCACGATGTCGCCTGCCCTTTGGTAATCGAGGCATACTCGGCAATTTAGATTTTTGATCCTTCATAAAACTTCGTCAGCCTCATTCTTCCTTATACCACCTCATTTCCCGTACCAGCATCAGAAATCCGATAATGGTACTGGAAACGAAGTACCGAAACATCACTCAGCCAAGGTTAGATCGAGCTTTACTTACAGTGGTTAGTACGAATGATGTGAGTGACATCAAAATGAGGGTACGAATCAGCATCCAGTCACCACAAAGCCGAACACAACGCGTACTTGTAAATGGGAATCAATCGGATCACTGCGGAACTGAGAGTGCTGTGGAGGAAGTTAAATCCTCCGCATTATGTAAAATAACCTTGACTGATAAATTTAAACCACCATAGCTGATAGTAACGAACTTTATTTAGAAATAATTTTTTCTTTTTATTTTCCAGAACATTCTTTGTTTAAATACTTGATTTTAAATTGTGCGCCATTTTCAGTTTTCATGCATCTTGCTCTGTGTCTGGTATTGTAAATTTAGATCTGCTGCATTTTCACAATTTCTTGATTAAACGAATATTTCATTATCAAATATATTGCTCCATCAATTGCTTTTTTGTTCTAATATAAAACAGAAAGGAACAGGAGCCTAGGAACAGGTATATTTGTTTGCATCTTTGGTTCAAGTTTTACATCTTTCTAGATTAATTATCTGTGCGGAACAGCTTTCGACTTTCACTTTCCAATTGCCTAACAGTAAGTATCGATTTAATTGTTATCTCATATATTCATGGATACCGATATTAAATTTGAGGACACAAGTTGGTTAGTGCAGGTCATAGCGGACTTGAACTTAAGCAACGAAAATAATCATATAAGCCTATCAGACTCTACTGTGAATTTTAGGACTTCCAGCGATCTGGCATCTATGGGGCTTACAGACTCGAATAGGTTAGGGGCCTCAACAGTGCTAATCGTTCATCCACGAAAGGTAATCGTGGATACATTAAATATGATGACCGCACTGTGCATCCAAGTACAACAACATCAGAGAGATATTATCCCAGTCGGTAATCGGGACGGTGTCGACTCACTCATTCGTACAATTAGTGTTCTCCTAGATATGGCGACGCATATCCAAGCGGAATTTTGCAATCTTTTGACACAACAACGCGAGTTAATTCAGAAGTTATCCACTGCTTTCCCAGTTTAGCATTCAGCAGACATTATTATGCAAACACACACACGCCTTTACTGCAGGAACTAAGAATATCAATCACACAAATACGTAATTTTCTATAGCTAATGCAGACTACAGTTCTCAATCAACTGTTCTCGTTAACAACAGGCATGCCACACTGATGATTACGTCATGTATGATTAAACACACGTGTCCTACACAACCATTAGATCTCGCCATATATTTCCTAATGTAATTAACACACCTCTGAAATGTCATACGCTTCCTGAAAGAACTATTCCAATTGTACCGTGCTACTCAAATCGAAATGTTCTAACTATGCTCACTTAAAGATGTTACGTAGAGCTTGTAGGTCCTATTATTTTTAATTAAACCAATACATAATATATGATTATGATGATGATGATGATGATGATGATGATGATGATGATGATGATGATGATGATGATGATGATGATAATGTTGATTGAATCAGGAATTAATTTATACCAAGCTTCACAACTAAAGTGCGGCAGGATGGCTCAGTGGTTAGAGCACCAAGTTCCGAAGCAGACGTGCCCAGGTTGGAGTCCTGTCCGCGGCAAATTCTGGCCAGTACATGATGAGTTCCCAATAAGGACGAAACCGGTCTACTGGATGAATTGCCTCTTCTACACTATACAATTCTTAGTTTATACTGACATATGTAAGTAATTAATGGGTCAGGTGTTTATATCAAGACCGCAATTTTGATTATAATAAATTGACGATGTTTAAAGTAAACAGTCATTGATGCCTAACCGCACTATTATACCTATAAATACACTCAGTATATTTTTGTGCACAGATTAGGAATGATAGTCAGTGCTATTTGTAGCTAAGCAAATAATAAGCATAAATTTCTCCAAGCACTTCTGATATGATAATTTCCTATTTTTGACTAGAATCTCAGCTAATGTACTTTGATTCTGATTCTGTCTACAAATTATCTGCTCCTCCTTGGTTTACGTCTCGTCGAAGCCTGTGGTTGACTTCCATAATCCATTACTTCTGCAGGCGACTCGCCCCTTCTATGATGAGGAATCAACTACTCTGTGTAATACCTCTAAAGCGAGGGTTCGTAAACCTTCAGGTAGTTGAATGGAGTCTGTATTTCACTTCACGTTTACTCTGTCCATGCGATTGGATCGACTTTCGATATTATTACTTTGTCAGCGGGTCTCAGCCGTCCACGGATGGGATACTTGCCATAGACCTGTTGTTGACGTGACACCATATCTTGCACCAAAGCCTTCGCACGCTAAATACTTTCCGGTAGCTGATATTGAATATCGTCAAGCGAACATCTGACCTCGTCATCAGGACCGCTGAAACATATCTTGTTGCCGTAGATACGGCACATCGCATCGCTCGTTCGATGAAGTGCAGTGTATCCCGCCATGTCTTGGGCCTATTGTGGCATCAACGACGTAGAACTTACTTCAATTTTCGATGCGCACCTCCCACCGTCGCGTTTTTCTGCAGATAATATACCTCTAGTAGCGCATGGTCTATCCCCAGACAACGATACTAGTGTTTGTCTTCAGTTGATTCAAGATGCAGGTCTAGATATGTGACAATGGATGCAAGTGCGTCAAAGCGACTTTCGCGCTGCTCTTTGAGACACTAAATCAACTTAGATTTCTTGATGTTAACGAATGGTATAAATTCTACATCAGTGTATGAACTTGCCGATGATTGCAAACATATACGTGGCACCACCGCGAACAAATGCCATTGAGCCTACTAAATCAACGTGATGAAATTGTTTCCTCTATACAGCTTACATTTTTGACAGCCGGTTTTCTGCTGGTGCCACTTCGAATGCCCCTCTTCCTGCCATTCCAGAACAACCAGCTCTGGAACGTTTCTGACAGTTTGTTGGCACTAGGAATACCCAACGCTTCTGGTCAAAAATAGATGATCTAAGCTCGCTAACCCTCCAGGGCGTACGACTGAGCTGCTTCTCAGTAAATGCGTAACAATATGCCCTTCACCGAGGACTGATTTGACAGCGTCTAATCGCACGTTACGAACTTCTGCTGGGCCTCATCAATTTATAAAGATGTAGACGTCAGCGCCGCTTAGATTCAACTAAATATATCTAACATCATATTGACATCGTCGCGCTCATGATTTTTTGAAGGTTAAACAAAGACATTTCCGGGCGTTCCGGACTCACATGAAACTGATCTATGCCGAGCGATCACACCTGAAGCAATAAATTATAGTATGTATGCACGTCTACTAGGTTCTTCGATGATGAATTACCCAATTATGCGCAGTTCACAATTCAATGCGAGCAACACCTTTCCAGTAGCGGTATTGTTGCGTTCCGTCGTAGATTACTTGCGACTGTCGTATTCTATGGGTCTACAATCTGCTAATAAAACAGCGCCAAGTTCGACTTCTGATATAACTGTAATAATTGGCATCTGACCCATTGGAATCTCCACTATCGTTACGCTTCAATGTCTGGCAAGTCTGCCACAAATTCCTCCATTGAAAGATTGGTTGATCGATCCCATTTCCAAGTACGCATCGAGTTCATCTTCTTGTAGGCTGGGTGTGCACGATGTTGAAGCCTTCGGGGGAAAGGGACGAATCAACACCCAGCCACGACGAAGTGGAATTTGCTGCCTAGCTGCACTATGACACTAATGATGATTAAATTAGGCAATTATTTAAACCATGTTTGCGAGCTTGATATAACCAACAACTCCATAATATACATACGTTTATCAGTATAAACTAAACATCGTATAGTGCAGAATATACAATTCATTGTGTATTATATGTTGTGTAACTATTAACATATTAGCAAGTATGTATTAGGTGTTGCGGACCTAGTAACAAATTAGTTCAGTTGTGACCAGAAGGATAAACCAAAGGCAGCATAAACTGAAAGTATAATCTCATGCACATTCGTTTCGTGCTTACTGGCGACTCATCAGTAGGAGCCGGTATTACGCCCTTTAACCACTATATATTTGGTAGAAGAACGTGGAATAATAGGACGGTACAATCTCCTAGACGAATGTGTAAACCTGTAATAGTGAAGCTAACATAATCTAAAGTCAACGACAATACGACTTCAATGCTAACTCACACTATAATATATATATACCGAGTCTGTAAAGGATACTAACATTATGGCTATTGTGTTAGTAACTCGATACCAACATTATTAGTGAAAATTCCTGAAAAGGTACATGGTACAAAACGCATATGGTTTCCTGAAGTCGGAACATGGGCACCAACATGGATGGATATCAATTTATGCTATAGTTCACCGAAATTGAGAAATACAACAATTTCTGAACACCTGTTACTTCAGTAAATCCATACACTCTGGCCTTGATCGATATCAGTTATCAAATTTCGCGGTTAGCATGACATCATTCAATTCAATTTATAACAGTTAAATACTGTTTGTTGCGAAGAGCTAATATATATGCAAGTATGTATTAGGTGTATTGCGAACCTAGTAACAAATTAGTTTACCTAATACATACTTGCATATATATTAGGTCTCCGCAACAAACAGTATTTAACTGTTATATATTAAAATATTAGTTTATCTAGGAATAGAACGATAGACAAGAGGCTCTATGAACGAAAGTTGTGTATGAGATTATACCTTTCGTTCATCTTCTAGTTTTTCGTATTAATATAAGTATCAATTAAGCTCTATGACATAATTTTGACTAAATTGTAATATTTTAAATTACAGAGAACGAGAAAGAGAAGGACAGAGAGAGAGGGTGGTGATAACAATTATTATAATCAAGGTTGCGGTCTTGATATAAAAACCTGGCCCATTAATTACTTACATATGCCAGTATAAACTAAGAATTGTATAGTGTAGATAAGGCAATTCATCCAGTAGACCGGTTTCGTCCTTATTGGGAACTCATCATGCACTGGCCAGAATTTTTCCGCATGGATGGTGGTAATATCTCAAAAATTTATCGTCGAATATTTATCTCTGAGTAAAAAGTGAGCCTTCACTGTTGAAGATAATTACTCACAAATGTACTCCAACTTGGTATTATATATATATATATATATATATATATATATATATATATATATATATATACGCGTGTGTGTATTTATTCGTGTAATATGTATTTGAGTGTGTGTGCGTATGTGCATATATAAAACTGAAGGCCGTTTGTGTGGTCTTATTAAAATTTTACGGGATTAGCGTTATTACCCCTGAATGGAAATAGCGAAAATAAATTAAAATAAATTAGCTTGAACGGAATTTCCAAAATTGTCTTTCTCATGATTTGAAAAATTGGGCTTGGTATTCTAATGCGTGACGATGATTTTAGCAAAATGAACCGACACCCCCGTCAATGCTAAATTTACCTCACCTACTTATGAGCAAAATAAGAAGTAAGTTGATTTTCGATAGATAAACCAGTTTTTAAGTTAAAGTTGAGAACTTTGCAAAAGCAGTAATGTCATTTTACATTTAAAAATCGCACAGCATAGCTCAATATAGCCATTAACCTTTTCCACCTAAAATTTGTTGTTTGCAAGACTATTAGAGGCAAGAGACACATTTTATTCTGCATTACCTGTACATGCATTGCGATTTTATCCATTTTGGACATTTTGCTGTTGTGTGCTGATGATGATCGTGGGTGATCGAAGCGCGTCAACATGTGTGTGACTGACGACAGTTTTGTTGTGTTGTGTGATTAATTATGTGACATGTGATTGGTGTTTTTCCAAATCTGGCCAACGTGATTTAAAGTATTGGCATCGCCATTCGCGCAATCAATAATTGTTCCATAAACAAGATAATTTAGAGAAAAATTATAAACAAAAATACATTTCTTCAATTAAAAATGTCATAAGCTTGTATATGGCCGAGAAAAAAGAATTTATTAGCCTAATTTAGAGCGTCATTTACATTTATTTTCAACAGAAGTGCGATTGTTTCATCGTTAATGACGTGCTGAAAATGTGAATGTGTCTGAATGGGGTTACGTGTTAAAAGGATTAATTATCCCGAAAAAGATACATTTCTGGCTGCTCGTCTATCAATGGATGATAATTTCATTTATTGCAAACACATACACACACATATATGTGCTTTTATATATATATATATATATATATATATATATATATATATACATATATATATATATATATATATATATATATATATATATATATACATATTCTATTAAATAAACCACAGAAACATTTTAGTTTATCTGTAGTCAAAGCCAGATATATCTTGCAGTGTTATCTGCAACTCTGCAGGAATATTATTGCTTTTTTGCACAGATTTATTAAGCTCGCGTTGATAACAATTTTTCTAAGTAGTAGTGAGGAATTTAAATAAAAACCAAATACAATTTGCAATTCAGTTGTCTGATGTAACATTAATCAAATAGTAAATGTTTTTTTGCAGAAATATGCACCTCGAATATGAACCAAATTTCTTACATATACATAAAATCACACAAGTATACAAAGATACATACGAACATAAACACACACACACACACACACACACGTATATATATATATATATATATATATATATATATAGTAGTATGGATAATTACATACATATTCATACAATAGTCATTGTATATATATATATATATAATATATATACATGCCAGTACAATAAATATATGTATTCATACGTATGCACAACATGTAAAGCCATACTACTACTGACTTTGGCGATCAATGATTACGCCAGTTATCTATTGATAATCAAATAAAACCCAGAATGTATATGCAATGAAATATTGTAAAGTGGTTTCTTTAGTAGACTTGAAATAAATGCGCCATATCCACTTTGTTATTAAAGTAAGCTCCTTTAATTAGGAAATATATACATATAGTATAAATATATATATATATATATATATATATATATATATATATATATATATATATATATATATATATATATATATGCTATATATGTATTAGCCCATGTAGGAGATCAATAAATATTCATCAACCCTGCCAGTCCAAAATCTGCAAACTTTGTAGGAAGTGCACTGTACAAAGTTTTGGAAGAATTATTCCTCGTCAATTTTACCTGAAATGACGACAAATTTAAGCCGTCGACAAGAACGCATGGAGTGTCTCAATTTGACATTTATGACGGCATAACTTACTTAAGCCCCGTTTGCAGACATTAAATTAAAACCGATCCCACTTTATAAAATCAGTCGCAAAACATAACAATTGAAGTTAGGGCAGCGATTCCGCCTCCACGGCAGTTAGCAAAGCACACTGACGAACTGTCTATCGAGCATCAAAACGCAATGCACAAAATTGTTAATGAAAATAATAAATATGCCTCTCGTCCCAACTTTGCTGGCCGAAATTTAATGAAGTCTGCACAATTACTTTTCATTCACGAAAGCAACATTTCATTACACTGGTATAACTTATTGGTTTAAGCAATCATTGATCGCGCGAGCGTTGCTAAATATGTAGTTGAATCAAGTTTGAAAAATAAATTTAAGCACCAACAACATATTTAAAATAAAAGGTAAGGAGTAAAACACAACTTGTGGCAAATGACCACATTTGCCACAAGTTGTGTTTTACTCCTGTGCGTATTGTGTCAACCCTGAAGATGAGACTGGAAATAACGTCTCGAAATATAGGTGAAAGATCAATGGCGGATCTTGATCCTAAAGCGCTTTCAGACAATCAGCTAATTGAAGGCTTAAAGGAGAAGGGACAAGTGAGAACCCATCAACTGAGGCCAAAAATTACATCATCTGAAAAGATAAAAGGTTCAAGATTTTGCCGACCTATGAGTGCTAACAATTGTCCCGCACAAGAAAAATGCGGTCAAATCCGAAATTTAATTAATTATTTAGTCCTATTTGCCGACGTGCTTGCAATTTTCATTCAAAGCTAATTAATATGTTGTTGTTCAGCATATATTTCAGTTGTGAACGTGAGGGATAACATTTTGTTGGCAGACTATATATTCAATAGCAAAACAATTTTTCGCTAACCAATTCTAATTTACAAACAAAATTATGTATTTAAAAAAATTTAAATGGGCTGATTTGAAAATGCATCCATTCAATTGAATTTAATGTCGCAAAATAAAGTAGAACCGCAATCAGTGTCACTGTTGTTCATCTCAAGTAAGCAAACCTGATTTAAATAATGTTGACGAAGCCTTGTAAGAAATTTTGCTTCGTTTAATATATCATACAATAGTACGAGTTAAACGAACACTGGCTGAGCGGGCGGTGATAACATTTACTATAATCAAGATTGCGAACTTGACATAAACACCTGACCAATTAAGTACTTACATTTTTTCAGTATAAACTAAGAATTGTATAGTGTAGAAAAGGCAATTCATCCAGTAGACCGGTTTCGTCCTTATGAGGAACTCACCATGTACTGGCCAGAATTTGCCGCTGACAGGGTTAGAGCACCAGATTCCGAAGCAGACGTGCCAGGTTCGAGCCCTGTCCGCGGCAAATTGTAACCCAGTACGTAATAAGTTCGAACCGAGACAAGCTCAGTCTACTAGATAGATACCCTTTCTATATAAAATATATATATATATATATATATATATATATATATATATATATATATATATATATATATAATGAGTCAGATATCTATATTAAGATCTCAACATTAATTTTTAAAAGTATTTGGAACATGTCTATATAGGCTAGCACCACACACCTAGCACACTAGATATTTGATCAAATACTGTAGGACGAGATGAAGATGGAATTTTGCATATGTATGCGTATTAAATCAAAGAATGAGTCCTCAAACAACAGAACTTATGACAGAGCGACGTAAACGAAAAGTCCTGCACACAATGTGTGTAAAAACAATAAACTTCATCAACAAGATGATTGTGTAGATAGGGCTAATTTCATCAAAATTGTGACTAGCATCCGTTCTAAACATCTGTTACAGGATCGAGTCACAGCTTCCGAAGAAAATTTGCGTAAGATCGTATCCTTTACGAAACAAAATTTTGCGCACTATTAGAAGAGTTCCCAATAAGAACGAAATACTATTAAACAATAATTGATTGCGCGGGTGGTGGTAACAATTCCTTTAAATCAAGTTTTCGAGTTTGAAGTAAACACCAATCATATTGTATTTAACCAGTCGTCGAATAACTTAACAAAACTACCGCCAGCTGCAACGCACTGACGCGTTTCGACCTTCCATGATCATCAACAGAGTACGATGATGCAGGCGACTAGCGAGGATCCAACCGCATTTGCATACATAGGAAAGCAATATTAGATATTCAGCTCTCTCCTCTAATAGTCTCACATACATTGTACGTGACTGTAAATGTCGGCTGCACAATTTCTATGCAAGCACCAACATTAACTGTTTGCAGCTTTCTCCACACACACACACACACACACATATATATATATATATATATATATATATATATATATATATATATATATATATAGACAATGCAATTAAACAATAATTGATTGCGCGAGTGGTGGTAACAATTACTTTAAATGTAGTTTTCAAGTTTGAAATAAACACCAGTCACATTTTATTTAACCAGTCGTCGAACAACATAACAAAACTACCGTCAGTCAGACGTACTGACGCGTTTTGACCTTCCATGATCATCATCAGAATACGAGGGCAAACTGACGCTTCAGTACGTGTGGCTTACGGTAGTTTTCCATCTTGTTCGATGACTTGTTTGATAGAATAGGATTGATGTTTAATTCAAGCTTGCAAACTTAATTTAAGGAATGAAATATGTCTGCTTGATGAATTTCCTTTACAATCAACGTTTTAAGTTTATTTTAAATCTTTGAAAAGCGCAACTTAGTTTAACCAAGTCAATTCACAACACGTTACATCTGAATGCATTTCACATGTAGGTATCAAATTATGAATAATAAATGAGTTTTGTCTGTTAAAAGTAAGCTTCCGTCAGTCATTAACTTCGCTACTATGCGCGACTGTTAAATAATTGGATTGTTTTTTTTATGTCAACAAACTGTATTTGAGTAATTGTAATTATGCTCGCGCAATCAATGATTGATTACGTGTTAAGCCAATCACAAATGTTGACAGCAAAAAATTTCCTCTTAATTCTTTCGAACTATACTTGCTAAAACAATTTATTTTTTACAGTATTTGACACGATTATTGATTAATAGATTTGCCAAATGAAATTTCACTTATGGGACTGGCCTTAATTCTATTTTAAACTCATCAAATACACGTAAGAGATGAGAAATTTCTACGCGCTATACAAGCATTAAGCATATAGTAACAAATTAACTCAAATCGAATCAAAAGGATACGCTACAGAAGCGTGCTTATTGGCGGCTCATCTACAGACGCTGGCCGCTAAGGCCGAAGCCAAAATAAAATACATATCTTAAATGTTGAGTTTTGTTGCTCAGTGCTGTCCTTCTTGTTGTGGATTTGACCGCATTTTTCTTGTGCGGGACAATTGATAGCACTCGTAGGTCGGTAAAATCTTGAATTTTGTACATTTCCAGGTGCACCGATTATTTGGCCTTGATTGATGGGTTCTCACTTGTCCCTTCATTTTGAAGCCCTCCATCAGCTGCCTATCTGAAAATGGCGTTGTATGAGTGGAAAATCTTGTTCCAACGTCATTTTCAGACAAGCAGCTGATGGAGGGCTTCAAAATGAAGGGACAAATGAGAATCCATCAATCAAAGTCAAACACATCGGTGCACCTGGAAATGTACAGGCTACGAGATTTTACCGACCTACGAGTGCTATCCTCATATATTGTAGTTCTACATTAACTCACACACAGAAAGTAATATGAGCCGACACTGTGATGACACCAAGTTCACTGTTCTAGGGAATAACATCTGTTCTAAAATTGAGCAGTCATTGATTGCACAAGTGTTTATAGCAAATATTAAAATGCTGTTAGCGAACATGAGATATAGCCCAGGCCTACCTAGTTTATTTAGTTGCGCATGTACTGATGTGCTTCTAAGTTCCGGGATAATCATCGGAACACCACGGACAAATGAAGAGCCAGGAGAAAATCGCAATACATATACAGGGCATGAAAACTAAATAAAACGGCGCTAAAACTCTAGTGGTCTCGCAACCAAAGTGCTCGCCTGGAAATTTCGGCTGCACAGCATCTATGCAGTCACGACCATGCAATTTTGCAGCTTTCACTACACTTCTAGAAATTATCAAAGTTAACAATTATCAATCATGCAGATGGTGATAAAAAATATATGATTTATGTCTGCTAACTTGAGATAAACACCAATCCTATTTTGCAAGTATGTATTAGGTGTTGCGAACCTAGTAAAAAACTAGTTCAGTTATACCACATTCTTCACCCAAATATATGGTGGTTAAAGGGCGTAATACCGGCTCCTACTGATGAGTCGCCAGTAAGCACGAAACGAATGTGCATGAGATTATACTTTCCGTTCATGCTGCCTTTGGTTTATCCTTCTGGTCACAACTGAACTAATTTGTTACTAGGTTCGCAACACCTAATACATACTTGCATATATATTAGGTCTCCGCAACAAACAGTATTTAACCAATCCTATTTTGTTTGACATGTCGCACGTCATAGCAAAACTACCGTCAGTTGGATCGCGGTAACAACTAATAAATAAATGTGCTACCGACAAATACGATGGGACCAACTGTTTACTAGAAACCCTAATTTAATATGTAAATTTATATATGTTATTCATCCGCAACCAAGAATGTATAACCGCCAGAATATTTTCAAAAATTGTTAACTATATAATCAACTAAACAATAATTGATTGCGCGGGTGGTGGTAACAATTCATTAAATCAAGTTTTCGAGCTTGAAGTAAACACCAATCCCACTGTATTTAACCAGTCATCAAACAACATAACAAAACTACCGCCAGTCGCAACGCACTGACGCGTTTCGTCCTTCCATGATCATCATCAGAGTACGACGGCAAACTGGCTAGCGAGGATCAAACCGCATTGCATATATATATGGAAAGCAAATTAGATATCTAATCAACTATCATATTTAATCCGCAAATGCGTTTACAATAATCAATTATTTTTAGTACTCTTCGTGTCGCAATTGAACTTTCTTAGGTTTAAGTTAATCACAAAAAATTACTTGGTTCAACGGAAATCAAGCCCGAAGATTTCTCCCAGCAGAGTGTTTAGTCTTTATGTTGTGGAACAAGTTTTTGTTTGAAATTTTTCACCCCAGCAATACGATGGGAAGTGAATTTGATGCTGAATTATTCCTAACAGAAGAAGGCCACCGTTTTTACCTTTTCCTCGTGTTGCGATACGAGGTGTTTGCATCCGCTGTCTACGTGATTTTTCCAAATATTTCGACTTCCGCGTATGGAAGCCTTTTGAAATGGAAAGCACATCACACGAACAATTTGACAATCATTATATCAAGTGGAAAATTTTATTTTAAACTGGCCCATTTGTACTTTTTGTTAGATCTCTTAAGCATAACTTGATTTTTTTCACTAGGTAAATGTATGTCAAATTGGTTTGTGTATTTGTCTCGCTGTGTACACTCATCGAACCTAGATTACAGTGATTCAATAACGAAATATTTGGAAACATCAGGTAGACAGCAGATGCAAACACCTTGTATTGCAGCACGAGGAAAAGGTAACTAATCTATTCCCTGTCGTGCAACATGTTTCTTTTAAAGCCACTGTTTTTTTGTTTATTTAAAAGAAACAAAAAAAACTCAATGCTTCGAAAATTTGGAGCACGGTTTGTGCAGAATATTTTCCATGTAATATGGTGCCGTTTTAACAAAAAAAGATGTTGCTAAGCTAAGGCAATATTTGAGTATGAAGATTGTGCTAACTAAAGCATGGAATGGGGCATTTATGACAATACTTGCAGGGCGATCTTCTACCCTACGTGATGTAAATCGGCAGGATTGAGTAGTTTTGGCGCGCGCATTCAAATTCGTCATTTCCCAACGATGCAAAATAGTACAAAATGTCGTCAGTATAAATTTGCTTTTGTGAGGTCCAACAATGCTTTCGTATAAAATGAAAATAAAAGTTGGTTTCTACTTTAGGTTAGGTGTACAGAATTGAAATAAACATCATTCTAGCGTTTTTTATCCCGTCGTACGATCTAACGCATTCCGACCTTCTATTGTCATCACCAGAGCATGACGGAAATCTGACAAACGATGATCAGCTTTCAGTGCCTATTATAACGTCTCGGTGCGTGAAATTGATGTTTCTCTAGGTTATTTTTTCGACTATTTGATTAAAATATGACTAATGATTATGTTAAGTCTGACGACTTGGTTTAGAGGTTCTTACCACAACCCGTGTAATCAATGGTTGCTAAAAAGAGCAGCTATTCACAATCTGCGTGAGCAATTGATTTATAAATCAATAAAACAATAATGTAACGAACCAATATACCGAAAGCTGTAACCAAACATTTTAATGCCACTGGTTATACACTTTCCCGTCACCATTCCAGTCAAGCACAATGAAGGTGAGATTGCTGCAATAAGAACCACATCTCAGTTTTTAAAATTAAATATAATGCTCAGGTGATGGCATTGAATAGACAACATTTGCTACATTCTATAATTTATGGTAGCTGTGCTACCATGCGCGACTAGTTTATGGGTTAAGTATTAATTTATTCTTGCGCCCCGAAGCATAATCTGAACATAACCTCCTTAAGATGTTATCGTGACGTGTATTGTACATATGAAGCGCGTATTTTTCAAATGCAAAAACTCTAGGTTTTTTAATACTTTAATTCAAAATGTTCCCTGATTTTGTGTTGTTCGTTATATCCACAATACCGATATTCTAATAAGGCTCATTCGATTACTGTCCGGTGCAATACCATTTTCGGACGACTTTTATCTTAGATATCAATAACTGATGGACACTTCGCATGGAGTGTAGTTGCACTTGCAGGTGAATTATTTATGCGCGTGCGCGCCATTAAAACCCTTCATGTTTACATCTTCATTAAGGGTTCTGCCTAGAACGTGCGCGCTCCATTCACTATTTCAGGTGTTGAGGTCAATGACTGCACAGTTGAACATTTGATGAAAGACTTACTAACACGTCTGCCTATTCCAATGATATTCGCTTGTCTAAACTGTTTGCGAATTTTCCAATGTTTGCTACATTTAAAACCGGCTAGCGCAATTAAGTTTGGCATTGGAGTGCATGATAAAATTATTTGAATTGAAAGAGTTGGTGAAAAAAAAATTAGCTGACCAGTTCAACAATAATTGAGAGCGTAGGTGGTAGCAACAACTTATTAATATTAGTATTAGTATTAGTATTAGTATTAGTATTAGTATTAGTATTAGTATTAGTATTAGTATTAGTATTAGTATTAGTATTAGTATTAGTATTAGTATTAGTATTAGTATTAGTATTAGTATTAGTATTAGTATTAGTATTAGTATTAGTATTAGTATTAGTATTAGTATTAGTATTAGTATTAGTATTAGTATTAGTATTAGTATTAGTATTAGTATTAGTATTAGTATTAGTATTAGTATTAGTATTAGTATTAGTATTAGTATTAGTATTAGTATTAGTATTAGTATTAGTATTAGTATTAGTATTAGTATTAGTATTAGTATTAGTATTAGTATTAGTATTAGTATTAGTATTAGTATTAGTATTAGTATTAGTATTAGTATTAGTATTAGTATTAGTATTAGTATTAGTATTAGTATTAGTATTAGTATTAGTATTAGTATTAGTATTAGTATTAGTATTAGTATTAGTATTAGTATTAGTATTAGTATTAGTATTAGTATTAGTATTAGTATTAGTATTAGTATTAGTATTAGTATTAGTATTAGTATTAGTATTAGTATTAGTATTAGTATTAGTATTAGTATTAGTATTAGTATTAGTATTAGTATTAGTATTAGTATTAGTATTAGTATTAGTATTAGTATTAGTATTAGTATTAGTATTAGTATTAGTATTAGTATTAGTATTAGTATTAGTATTAGTATTAGTATTAGTATTAGTATTAGTATTAGTATTAGTATTAGTATTAGTATTAGTATTAGTATTAGTATTAGTATTAGTATTAGTATTAGTATTAGTATTAGTATTAGTATTAGTATTAGTATTAGTATTAGTATTAGTATTAGTATTAGTATTAGTATTAGTATTAGTATTAGTATTAGTATTAGTATTAGTATTAGTATTAGTATTAGTATTAGTATTAGTATTAGTATTAGTATTAGTATTAGTATTAGTATTAGTATTAGTATTAGTATTAGTATTAGTATTAGTATTAGTATTAGTATTAGTATTAGTATTAGTATTAGTATTAGTATTAGTATTAGTATTAGTATTAGTATTAGTATTAGTATTAGTATTAGTATTAGTATTAGTATTAGTATTAGTATTAGTATTAGTATTAGTATTAGTATTAGTATTAGTATTAGTATTAGTATTAGTATTAGTATTAGTATTAGTATTAGTATTAGTATTAGTATTAGTATTAGTATTAGTATTAGTATTAGTATTAGTATTAGTATTAGTATTAGTATTAGTATTAGTATTAGTATTAGTATTAGTATTAGTATTAGTATTAGTATTAGTATTAGTATTAGTATTAGTATTAGTATTAGTATTAGTATTAGTATTAGTATTAGTATTAGTATTAGTATTAGTATTAGTATTAGTATTAGTATTAGTATTAGTATTAGTATTAGTATTAGTATTAGTATTAGTATTAGTATTAGTATTAGTATTAGTATTAGTATTAGTATTAGTATTAGTATTAGTATTAGTATTAGTATTAGTATTAGTATTAGTATTAGTATTAGTATTAGTATTAGTATTAGTATTAGTATTAGTATTAGTATTAGTATTAGTATTAGTATTAGTATTAGTATTAGTATTAGTATTAGTATTAGTATTAGTATTAGTATTAGTATTAGTATTAGTATTAGTATTAGTATTAGTATTAGTATTAGTATTAGTATTAGTATTAGTATTAGTATTAGTATTAGTATTAGTATTGGTATTAGTATTAGTATTAGTATTAGTATTAGTATTAGTATTAGTATTGGTATTAGTATTGGTATTAGTATTAGTATTAGTATTAGTATTAGTATTAGTATTAGTATTAGTATTAGTATTAGTATTAGTATTAGTATTAGGACGGTACAATCTCCTATACGAATGTGTAAACCTGCAGTAATGAAGCTAAGGTTTACACATTCGTCTAGGGGTTTGTAGTGTCCTATTTTCCCACATTTCTCACTCAAATATATAGTGGCTATAGGGTTTAATACCAGCTCCTACTGACAAGTCGCCAATAAGCACGAAACGAATGTGCACGAGATTATACCTTCGCATTCATGCTGTCTTTGGTTTATCCTTCTGGTCATATTTGTTCTAATTTATTAATAGTTGCGCCAAACATAATGCACAATCGCAAATATATTAGATCTCCGCTATAAACAGTATCTAAATGACGTCATTTCGTTTGTTGGCTGAGGTTAACATCTATTACTGCTTCATTTTATTGCATACTAAGAGGATGAAAAAATGACAAATTGGAATAATACGAAAAAAACAGGAAATACTTCATGTTAAAGTAATTTATTCATATGTTGAATAATCCAGAATAACGCTTTTTAATATAAATATATTTAAAATTTTTCGGTTATGCTAAATAAAAATTCCGGTACACAATGACAATTTAGGATATTTCGATTAAGTTGCACACTTCTCTCATCTATTCAGTTAGCAATCACTGTGTTTACCCATCTTGGCTATGATGGAAACGTCTCTAGATGTCATTTGAATTTGTATTTTCAAGCAAAACTGAAACTATGCAAATAACATTGAATGCAATAAATATTTACCGCCGGGATAATTACATACCTCCAATCTTCGAAAAACTGTTGTTGTGCTGTTGTTCGACGACTGGTTTAATACAATGGGATTGGTATTTTCTTCAAGGTCGCAAACATGATCGTTAGAATTTTTACCACCCTCCGCGCAATAAATGATTGTTTAATAGACAGAATAATTGGAAATTGCGATGGCAGCCTCGATCGTTTAGTTCGGAGTCCAACAACTCAACCTTAACGCCAGTTATAAACTGAATGATGTTTGTGTCGTTCACGAAATACGTCAACACTTATTTATATTACATTAAAACTAACGATACAACCAGCTAACTACACCTGTCATGATAGCACCGACACCACGTCAATTGAGAAAAAGATATGTTAAATTATTCAACAACAAAAAAATTAATAGACGTAGCTGCAAAATCCCATACGCCGTTTAAATTCGATTTTGTTGTAACGATATATATATATATATATATATATATATATATATATATATATATATATATATATATATATATATAGTTAAATTCAAACATAACACCTTAATCCATAACATACACTTGTTAAGGACTAATCCAAGATGAAGTATTTGACAACTAATAAAAATAAGTAAATCTGACTTCGATCTATTGAATTTCTCATATTATTAAAAATTAAGTTTGAAATTATGCACTAAGCATGGTGAAGTTAGTTAATAGGATTACATAGAATAAAAAGTAAATGCCAGGTTTAATCCCTTATGTACGTTCCTGTCTAACACAGATAGAGATACGGGAATCTAAAACTCTACGATAGTCGAAGGTAGCTGACGAAACGTGTGATGTGTTAGCGAATGAAGATGTAACTAATCCTAGATGCTTACTTTTCACGTAAAATTACCAGAATATGTAAGTAATTATACGATGTAATAATGAAGATAATAGGCAATATATGGAGCTATTATTTTTTGTAAATTTATTTTAAATGTGTTTATATATATATATATATATATACATATATATATATATATTGTCATAATAAACTGAGCGTTGCACCAGTGAAGATGCAATTCATTCAGTGAACGGTTTTGTTTTTCTTGAACGCTAAATTTTGTCAGAATTTGCCGCAAATTGCAGTCACTTCTGGACAGTACTTGAACAGTTCACAATAAAGGCGTTACCGATCTACTGGATAAATTGTCTTTCCTACCTGACGCAATTCTTAGTTTATACTGAAAAAATATAAGCAAAATCCTGTCATCATAATTCAACTCACAATATATATAATGATATATATATATATATATATATATATATGTAAATATATGTATATATAATTAATGATATTAAAGAAAAATATTACATCATTTTTAGTTTACCAGTAGGAATTCATCCATGTTAGAATATTAGCATCACTGCCTTGGGGAACGTTGTAGAATTGCCTATTTAAATGGGCACTGTTTTTGTGATTTTAATGAGGTCATATCCACTGTTCTTGATAACTTTGGAATATACCACAGCCTTTTTCATATTTGTTTCAATATTATATATATATATATATATATATATATATATATATATATATAAATCATTCCACTTTATGATTTTTTGTTTCTGAAATTTGTTAAATGTCAATCTTGTGTGAAGAAATATTATAAATCAAGACTCAACAGAATCGGTCTGTCGATGATGATATTTGTGTGCGAAATTACGCAATTATAATTGCTCTTCTAACCAAATAGGGGCAATACTTGCAGGTCTCTCATCGAAAGGATTACACAGGACACACCAAACTAAAATTTTATTTGGCCGTGCGCGAATTCACGTCATTTTGACTTTATTACATCCTCTTGATCCTGTTTGAACGGACTTGTAACTATACTCGCCAAGCCTCAAAATACACTGCACATGTGTCCGCTCACCGTTAATACAGTAAAAGTATTTAACTATCTAGTTTAATTTTCTTATGGGAAATCATTTAAGCACACTTCCGCAGAATTTCCGCGCGCAAGGTTGTACACTTATAACTGCCTCTGACTGCATTACGATTAATTCATTTCAGGTTTCTTAAAAGATTTTTTAAAGTAGAAGGATAATAAAATTCTCAAAATACAATTCAGGCCAAAAATTTAGAATTGTAAATGTTTAAAAGTAAATAATTGAAACTAGCCAATCCTTAGTGGCTAATAGATATTTTGTTGCCTCGTCATATCCAGCTCTAAATAACCAAAAACTTGTACATTTTAATTATTCAATGCATGGCTTCGGTCTCAATATTACCTCCAATCCCATTATACACAAACATTTGCTAGAGTAACGTGAGCATTGTTTAAAGTTAATTCATCCGGTAGACCGGTTTCGTCTTTATTGGGAACTCATCATGTATTGACCAGAATTTGCCACGGACAGGCCTCGAACCTGGGCACGTCTGCTTCGGAATCTGGTGCTCTAACCACCGAGCCATCCTGCCGCACACTGCACTGCACACAATTTCAGTTTTATACCAACTAATACAACTTGGTTAGTCTATTTTTTCCTTTTAGGTGGAGCTCATATGCCATCCATTTAGACCCAAACTTCCAACTAACCATCCGCAATCTGTCATTACTGAACAGACACCACATTACATGGGGAAGTGGTATTCAAATGAACATTGATATAATTAAATGAACATTGGTTGCGCGTGATGATAGCAATTATTATAATCAAGTTTTGCGATCTTGATATTAGCACCTGACCCATTACTTGCCTTATGTCAGTATAAATAAATTGTATAGTGTGGAAAAGGCAATTCATCAGTAGACCGGTTTCGTCCTCATTGGGTACTCATTACGTACTGATCAGAATTTGTCGCGGACAGGGCTCGAAAACGGGCACGTCTGCTTCGGAGTCTCTTCCTCTAGCCATTCAGCGACCTTTTTACGCCACAAACATTATTATTATTATTATTATTATTATTATTATTATTATTATTATTATTATTATTATTATTATTATTATTATTATTATTATTATTATATTATTATTATTATTATTATTATTATTATTATTATTATTATTATTATTATTATTATTATTATTATTATTGTTATTATTATTATTATTAATAATATTATATACTAACAAATTCTTTTATGGTGGTCTTTCCTTCAGCTGAAGCCTATTTAGCATCTCCTTAAACCTAAAGTTCTAACCAACCAGCCCACGCAATCTGGAGAAGTGAGATGGAATAGCACATTATATAATTGGTTGCGCAGCCGGTGATAACAAATAGTAAAATCAAGCTTGCGATCTTGATGTAAACATCGGCCCAATTATGCAATTCATTTGCCAATAAAAGCTAAGCATTGCATCAATTAAAGAGGCTTCCTCCATATCGGGAGCTCTTCAAATACTACGAATTTTGCCATGGACAGGGCCGGCACCTGGTTACATATTAACGTTTGTATTCTTTTTAGAAAATTACTTCGTTATATTACCTATGAAGGAAAACCACAACACGCACCGCCACAATTCGTTTCAGCAAATAAATAATTTTCAATCTGTGAGTGGTGGCCTACTCATGCGAGTTTAAACAATGCTAGGTTGTCTTGCTGTAATCAGAGCTAGCGTTTCTTTTAAGTTAAAATAAAGAAATGCAAAATATTCTGTAGCAGTAAAATATGCGTAGGGAAAATTTTATTAATTCACTAAAATGGCAATTTACCCAGTTACTAAGAAAAACATCCTTGTTTGCACACTTACCGATAGGCGAGGCGCCTGGCATCCGCATCCTTGTCCTAGAAAAAATTAAATAACAAGAAAAGTATAAAGAAAAATGTAAACATTTCTGTGATGATTTTACAGGCCTAAAAGATGCTTGCGAAGGGTCAACTTTTTGACAAAATGTTAAAAAATGTTTTACCGCAAATCAGCCTGATGAATACAGGTGGTCCAAGTGGCGCGCGCGTTTTGCGCATACTGGCTGCTAATCAGTAGGAGTTGGCTCTACATCCATAAATGTCTGTCAATTTTGTCGAGTTGTACGGGAAACCTGGACGGTGCTTAGCTGGCAGAAGCGATGCCGGTGTTTTACAAAGTCGTACTCAATGCGAATAGCTATGCCACGTAAGCTTCGTGCATAAAATGTGCAACGCTATAAACGGTACAATGTTGTTGATTTTCGAGGTAAACATCGACAAGAAGGGTAATAGTGCTTCCAGAAGGCGCGGATTGACTATAAGTTTTACGCTGTATTATCGACCGCTAATAATTATCTCATCTTAGTGCTAATCAAATATATATATATATATATATATATATATATATATATATATATATATATATATATATATATATAATAGGAAAAAACACATTAATAGCCAAATGGATAATGGCTATTTATATCGAGACTACTAAACTTCACTTCACAATCTTTCATTTATATATATGATGGGTTATCAATTGGTTATAAGGGTAGAAACTAGTCTGACTCGGTTTTACTTTTGACTAGTAAGTGTATATGCGTGTGTTTCAGTGTGTGTCTCTGTTGGAATGTAGGTTATGTCTCGCTGTAATGAAAAGTGATGTCTTAGATCTGGTCATTTTTGGATTGATTAATTGATATCTAACCAACTGTTAGATAGGCCAGATTTCAGATATCACTTCGTAATACAGCGATAAAGACCACTACACGCAAACAGAGAAACATACAAGCACAGACGCATACAAACTGTTTTCAGCCAAAACAAAAGTAAGTAAAATCCGAGACCAGATTTGTTGCCACCTCTTTAATCAAAGAAGAAGGTTTAAAAAGGCAAGGATGTAAATTAAAGTGTAATAGTCTCAAGATAAGTAGCCACTTTGTTAATAACGTTGTTTTTTCTTCCTAATAAGAGACATACTGTCTAATATTCGACGGCATTGAACTTATTACAGTATATATATATATATATATATATATATATATATATATATATATATATATATATATATATATATATATATATATATATATATAGAGAGAGAGAGAGAGAGAGAGAGAGAGAAGCGAAAAAAACATAAGAAAATTAAAACGTGGCAGAATTTTGAAATAAAGGGACAACTAATCAATTAGTTCAGTTGTGCCAGAGGATAAACAAAAGGCAGCATGAACGGAAGTATAATCTCACGCACATTCGTTTCGTGCTTACTGGCGACTCATCGATAGGAGCCGGTATTACGCCAACTAACCCTATATATTTGGTCAAAATGTGGAATAATGGGACGGTACAATCTCTAAGACGAATGTGTAAATCTACAATAGTGAAGCTAACATCATATAGTCTCGACAGTGCGACTTCAATGCTAACTCACAATATATAATATATATACCGAGTCTGTAAGGGATACTAACACTATGGCTATTGTGTTAGTAACCGATATAACATTATTATTATCGAAAAGGTACATGGTACTAACACTATTGTTTCCAAGTCAGTACATGGTACTAACATGATGGATATCAATATATGCTATAGTTCACCGAAATTGAGAATTACATCTATTTCTGAACATATATAGTGTTTAAAGAGCGTAATACCGGCTCCTACTGATGAGTCGCCAGTAAGCACGAACGAATGTGCATGAGATTATACTTTCCTTTCATGTTGTCTTTGGTTTATCCTTCTGGTCACAACTGAACTAATTTGTTATAGGTTCGCAACACCTAATACATACTTGCATATATATTAGTTTTTCGCAACAAACAGTATTTAACTAATCAATTGCATGAAGTTCAAACTCAATTCGCGTACAAAATATTTCGGCTTACATAAATCAGGCTGCAGTTTGTTTATCCACAAAGCTTTGTACGTGACAAACTCATTTTGTAATTGCATTTAGGAATTACCTTAAATAGCACGTATGTAGCACACACATGCGAGGTTTAATAGATATTTTCATCAATTGCAAGCGTGTATTCATCAATTAATTTACATCTGGCATTTAAATTGCAATGTTCTTTCATTCGTCGGCCTACGTAAGTTGATCGACAACTTGCGCATGTATATTGGTAAATAATATATTATATCGACATTAACAGCTATTTCTCTTTGATTGCTGGTATAAGCAAGTTTGTTAGCTCAAGTAACACTAGTAGTTTATTTGCCTTTAATTGAGTGTGTTAATGCCGATTAAAGTTTCTTTTGTCCAGGCAAACTTTTTTTCTGGTCCGATTTACATCTGTTTACTTCGGCTTCCCCTTTTAATAATTGATTCAATTAATTGTCTAGGATAGCCATTAGACATTAAATCGTTTATTGCTTTATTATATTCGTTGTCTTTTGAATCTGGACTAACCAACCTGTCAATTCTTGAAAATCAGCCACGAACTGTTGATAATTTATATTGAAACGGCACAAAACTGCTGTAATGCAAATACTGTGCAGACCAGGTTGGTTTATGGTAAATTGTTCTACTTCATTTACCTTTAGTATCTTTCTTTAGTAGTACATCTAAGAAAGGCAGACAATCATCTTTCTCGTGCTCTGACGTGAAACCGATATTCTTATGCGCTTTGTTGAAACTTTGAAGCAATGTTCGTGATTGCGACCTGTTCTTAAGGACAAGGAAGATGTCATTCAAGTAATCTGTTTATCGAGCACACATACTTATGTCACTCCTTAATGATGTTTTCTCCAGATGGCCTAGGAAAATCTCAGCCAGCACTGGAGATAGGGGGCTCCCCATTGCCACACATCAGTCTGTTTATAGATGCTTCCATTAAAACGAAACTGTACGTCTTTCGTGCATAATAAGATAAGCTTGCGTAGAGTGTGACCTGGCACCGGAGATGGTAATATGTCTTTTATACTAATGTATATGTAAGTATGTATTAGGTGTTACGAACCTAGTATCAAATTAGTTCATTTGTGACCAGAGGGATAAATGAAAGACAGAATGAACAGAAAGTATAATCTCATGCAAATTCGTTTCGTGCTTACTGGCCACTCATCAGTAGGAGCCGGTTTTACGCCCTTTAACCACTATATATTTGGTCAAAGAATGTGGAATAATAGGACGGTACAATCTCCTAGAGGAATGTGTAAACCTGCAGTAGATAAGCTAACATCATTTAAAGTCTCAGTAGTTTCCTGAATTCTGGTGGTTAAAATTTGAATCCAAAATCACTTGATTGAGAATTTCACAATTCTCTCCATATGCCACACACCTATAATAAATTATACCTTTATAGTTAACTCCATAACACTTCCCCAGGTGCATGGTGTTTGTCTTATAATGACAGATCGGAGTTGGCTACATTCAATAAAAGTCTAAAAGCGATTCTCACGGGGTCTACCTCACGAAAGACTTATCAAGAAATAAAACTCAATACACAACTGTAAATTGCCTGCTGTGCACCGTTTTCTCTGTGTGTTGAATGAAATGGATGATTATGGACCAAACGTGTTCTGGTTCAAATCCCGACCACCGCAATTCTGGCAACTGCTGATAAATGCCACACGCGAACGAAACCAGTCTACTAGATGAATCGCATGTGTCATTTTAGACTATGCTTAGTTTATGCGGAAAACATATAAGTATATAGGGAACAAAAATGGCAGGAATTGATTATATATGCGCTGTAGATCGAATTTAAATATAGCACGATATACTGATGGCTAAGTATCTACTAGAACTGTTTCGTCCTTACTTTACACTCTTGGTTAAAAGCAAAAATAACAGCAGCCAAGATTTGAACAATGAGAAATCTGATTCAAAGGCATATAATTTATCTCCTTCATTAACGTAGCTGCGCTTGGTAAGAAATTTTCAGTTAAATACAACTTTATGCTTTCCTCGGCAGTCTGACACTTTTAACACAGTCAAACTTGCCAACTCCGATATATACATATATATATATATATATATATATATATATATATATATATATATATATATATATATATATATATATATATATCTCGGTTTTCTAATTCTTGTTTTGGCTGATTGGTAAGTGTGTAGTAGCCAACCAAAACAAATTAAAGTCATAATTATTACCTACATATTAAGAAATGAAAACCCAGAATATATACATATATATATATATATATATATATATATATATATATATATATAATAAGAAGAAGAATTGAAAACACATATAATAATCAATTATTTTAATTAATTAATTAATCAATTTTCTGTTCCTAATTATAAAATATACCGTCTAATATTCGAAGGCAATGGAAATTATATATATATATATTTATATATATATATATATATATATATATATTGGTTCTTTCGGTCTCATTTTGACAGATTTAGATCCGCAAATTGGAACTTCAAGTCACGGAAAAAATTAGAAATAATGAATTTAGCTTAGATTGTGGAGTAGCTTATAATTATGTGCTTTCACAAAAATCCGATTGATCACCATTTTCCAGTATGCATTGGTTTTGTCTTCGATCAGGCTGGGTGCATGTTCGTCTCTTTCTTTCGCCGCTGTTTCAATGGTTAGTAAGAACGATGTTGAAGCTTTTGGAAGAAAGGACGAATGCCACCAGCCTGATCGAGGAACAACAGATACTGGAAAAATGATGCTATTATTGATAATTCTAAAACAACAACTCTATCATATTAAAACAAATAATTCCTTTATACATAAATTTGTCAGAATAAACTGATGATTTTCCAATTGAGAATAGGCAACTCATTCAGTAGACCATTGTCGTCCTTATCTGGAACTCTTCACGTACTGTCCAGAATTTGGCTCGGGCAGGACTCTAATCTGCTCTCGTCTACTCTAAACATTGAGCCACACTGTCGCACACTAACACAATTTTAAGGTATATAATGACTAAAATTTCTTTTTTCTTGCTTTTCCTTTCAAGTGGAACCTATATCGCAACCCTTTAGACCTAAATTTACAACTAGCCATTCACAAACTGTCATTATAGAACAGATACCATGTTACATGGGAAGTGGTATTGAAATGAACTTTTATACAATTAAACGAACGTTGGTTTTGCGCGAGCAGTAATAATTACTTTAATCAAAGGTTGATCTTGATAAACACCTGACCCTAACGCATACACTTGCCAGTATAAACCACATTTTTTTTAGTGTAGAAAAGACAATTCATTCAGTAGACCGATTTCATCCTTATTTAGAACTTATCACGTAATATACAGAATTTGCCGTGGACGGGACTCAAACTTGGGCACGTCTGATTCTGAATCTGGAGCTCTAACCAAAGAGCCACATAGTCGAACATAACACACAACTTTTAGTTGTATATTAACTATTGTTTCTTGGATAGATTTTGCATAAATGAAAATTGTGTGTAGTGTGCGGCAGGGTGGCTCATTGGTTAGAGCACAAAAGTCCAAGGCAGAAGTACCCGTGTTCGAGCCCTGTAAGCGGTTAATTCTCGACGGTACGTGGTGAGTTCCCAATTAGGACGAAACCGGTCTACTGGATGAATTACCATTTCCACACTGTACAATACATAGTTTAAACTGGAAAATTTATGTACATAACGGTCAGGTTTTTATATCAAGATCGCAGCCAGGATAAAAGTAATTTTATTGATATTTGAATTGGAATATGTCGTAGTCAATGCACTTGTTCATCATAACACTTTTATTGATCTTAAATATTATCAAATCTTCGTATTTCAATTATTATTTTGCGAGTTCATAATATTTGAATGTTGATATATAAACTATAGTTACGTTAGCGCCAGCTATCTCAGTTGCTGATGAGGATTTCCTCAAATCACCTGCCTAATTTATTGATTTCAGTTAACTATAAAAATATTTTGTAGTCAGCATGTTAAACTAATTTGAACTTTCGGACGATTTTTTACGGAAAATGCTATTCCGTTGGTATTATATACTTGGTATCAAGGAGCACAAATTTTGAAAATGACAACTCTTTTTTTCCAATGCCGCGTTTTGAGTACGCGGGTTATAGCTTTGCATGTACAGTTTCTCAAAGATCCGATTGATCACAATTTTCAATTTCGTTTTGTCTTCGATCGGGCTGAGTTTGTATTCGTCCCAATGGAAATGCGGTTCCATCACATGTTTATACAACTCTGTTAGATGGTGGTGTCAAACGCGGTGTTGCGTTGAAATGGATCGCACGTAAGTATAGCTGACGTTGCGATCTAAATACCAATCAATATATATGCAAAGAAGAACTGCAGGTTAGTGTGTGCCAAATCTTTTATCGGAAAAGGAAGAGTCCGTTTACAATGAATCAACATTAGCGGCGCAAAACTCTGAAAAAAACAAACGCAAATCACATTATATGGTGCGTGAATTTTTCCGTCTTTCAACACATACCACAAATCTAGTTTACATCTGACATAAATCGATGTTAGCTGCTAATTTCGAACTTGGTGTGTTGCTAAAATTATCTGTGCAGATTTTGAAAATAATAAATTTAAATCAAGAAGAAGTTTGGTTGAGTATTTGAAGAAACTTCCATCGGGAAAGAAAAATCTAATAAAAGTAGATAAATATCATGAGGCGGATAAAAAATTTTCCAATTTTGTATTAGGTGTTGCTCACCTAGTAATAAATATTCTGAAACAATGGTGTCTGTGTCAGGTATTGACATAGCAGCCATATTGTTGGTGTCCTTTACAGGATTGGACTTTATATCATATAAGGTTAGTTAGATTTGAATTATCATTTTCGACAATGCCGGTAGGATAGTAACTCTTCAGATGCACAGAACAATTATCACCCGATATGAATTTTAGAAATAAATTTGTCAACTATCTTTACTGGAGATACGACCCAAAAACTGGTTATCTTTAGATAGAAAAACAGTTCAGATTAAAAAGCATACAAAAAAATAAATACATTAGTCCAAAATTTTGAAAAATAGGCGCAGTTTTACAAGGGACTTCAAAAGCCCCATGTATGCGCTATCCTTGATACCGAACTAAAAATAAACAAAATAAATTCGTGCATATAAAGAATATAAAATGAGTTATTCATTTGATTGAGTGCTTTTGTCTCTCTCTCTCTCCTCTCTCTCCTCTCCCCCTCCCGCTCTCTCTCTCTCCTCTCCCCCTCTCTCTCTCTCTCGCTCTCTCTCTCTCTCTCTCTCTCTCTCTCTCTCTCTCTCTCTCTCTCTCTCTCTCTCTCTCTCTCTCTCTCTCTCTCTCTCTCTCTCTCTCTCTCTCTCTCTCTCTCTCCCTCTCTCTCTCTCTCTCTCTCTCTCTCTCTCTCTCTCTCTCTCTCTCTGTGTGTGTGTGTGTGTGTGTGTGTGTGTGTGTGTGTGTGTGTGTGCGTGCGTTTCTAAGAATGTAAGTTCCTGTTTCTTGTTGTATAATGCGTGTGTTTAATCCTACTTTATTCCCTTTGTATTAAAAAAAATTGAATATATAGAGTACCAAATATTACGGACGAGTTGATTTCATGCAAATAGAAATTTGCCTTATTTAACTGTGTTTTACAAGCCTACCTTATAATAAAGTTATACTTCCATACATTAATTATTTCCCGATTCAAACTATAAATGCAGAAAAACGGCTGAGCTAAAATGTATACCTTTAACTTAAGCGAGTATGTGTCAGTTGGTGATGTAGAACATGGAATGTGAAAAGTAAACCGGCTTGCGGACAGAAATATGAATAAATAAATATAAAGAAGTACTTTTGTAGAGGAGGATATATGTCTTTCCCAGGAAAAGGAAGAGTCTAATAACAATGCTAACTTTATTTTAACGATTGGTATTCGCATAATCTGAAAAATTATTACTAGTTTATGCCAAACAATTCGTAAATTGAGGTTATGCACAGAGTTTCATGTCTACTATATTATTTAGAGGCGATATTGTGTGTAACCTTATAATTCGTCACAATTCGAACACATACTGATTAATATTGAAGCGACTTTAGTTTATTCTGATAGACATAAATTTTAATATACATAAATAAATAAATCAATTATCATTTGGACTATGCGTTTTATTTTACATGTTTTTGTGTTCTGAAAAAGCCGACCGACTGACTGGAGCAAAATACCAAGACCTAAGTATTCAGGTGTTTACAGCAAGTATTGCTTAAAAGATTGAAAAATTGCAAAACTACAGTTATCAAAATTACCTGATCTGTGTTGTGACTAACACAAATCAGGCAAATTTGAAAGCAAGTAATCGAACTGAAAAATATAACATTGAAAAAGCTGGACCACTAACATCCATTGTAAAATACTTTTAGAAAATACTGATAATAAAACAACTTTTGCCCTCTACAACATAGTGACGCTGAACTGTAATATCCATATGATAATTTTTTGTCGTATAGAACAACTAGAGATGAGACCCGCATATCTAATTTTCCTTTCCATATATATGCAATGCGTTTTGATCCTCGCTAGTAAGTTTGCCGTCGTATTCTGATGATGATCATGGAAGGACAACACACGTCAATGCGTTGCGACTGGCGGTAGTTCTGTTAAGTTTTTCGACGATTGGTTAAATACAATGGGATTGGTGTTTACTTCAAGCTCGCAAACTTGATTTAAGGAAGTGTTACAATAACCCGCGCAATCAATTATCGTTTAATTGTTTTGTCTATATATATGTGTTTGTGGCGAAAGCTAAAAACAGCTAATGTTCCAGACTGCACAGAAATTGTTCAGCCGACATTTCCAGTCAAGTTCAATGTATGCAAGACTGCTAGATGTGAGAGCTGTATATCTAATTTTTCTTTCCATATATATGCAATGCTGTTTGATCCTCGCTAGTCAGTTTGCCGTCGTACTCTGGTTATGATCATGGAAGGTCAAAACGCGTCAGTGCGTTAAACACGTAAAACCAGGCACATACACTCTGAACGTTGAATTTTGTATGTCCTCATCATGCAAATTATCTGTGCATGCATCACCTAGTGCCCACTTAAAGTTCTTTGTTATGAGCATTTCGCATTTATAATCCATTACCTTCTTGTTTGACTGACGATATAAAGCTCCAACTAACCACCCCAAATCTGTCATCATTAAACAAACACCACGCTACTTTGCGTAACTGATATTGAATTGAAGAATAGTATAGTTAAATAATCTTTCATTTCACTGGAGTTGATAACGCTTATTCAAATCAATACACTGAGCTTGATGTAAAGACCTATCTCATTATATATAAATTTGTCAGTATTAACTAAGCATCTTATAAAATTTCAACGACCATTAATCCAGTACACCGTTTCCGTTCTTATTTTGGAGCCATTCATAGCAATTATTATAATCAAGGTTACGAACTTGATATAAGCACCTGTCACCTTAATTACTTACATACGTCAGTATAAACTAAGAATTATATAGTGTAGAAAAGGCAATTTATCCATTAGACCGGTTTTTCCTTATGGGAAACTCATCACGTACTGGACAGAATTTGCTGCGGACAGGGCTCGAACCTGAGCACGTTTGCTTCGGAATCTGGTGCACTAACCACTGAGCCACCCTGCTGGACACTTCACCACACACAATTTTCAGTTATATACTAACTAATGTAACCTGGTTAGTCTATTTTTCCTTTAGTTGGAGCTCATATGGCATCCATTTAGACCAAAAGTTCCAACTAACCATCCCCAAGATGTCGTTACTGAACAGGCACCACACTACATGGGGAAATGGTATTGAAATGAACATTTATATAATTAAACGAACATTGGTTGCACAGACGGTGATAACAACTATTATAATCAAGGTTGCTGTCTTGATATAAATACCTGACCCATTAATTACTTACATATGTCAGTATAAACTAAGATTTGTAATCTCGTCAGTACATGATGAGTTCCCAAGAAGGCCGAAACCGACCTACTGAATGAATTGCCTTTTCTACCCTATGCAATTCTTAGTTTATACTGACATATGTAAGTTATTAATGGGTCAGGTATTTATATCAAGAACGCAACCTTGATTATAATAATTGTTATCACCACCCGCGCAAACAATGTTCGTTTAATTATATAAATATTCATTTCAATACCACTTCCCCATGTAGTGTGGTGTCTGTTCAGCAATGACAGATTGTGGATGGTTAGTTGGAACTTGGCTCCAATGGATGCCAAGGGCGAGTTCCACCTAAGGAAAAAATAGACTCAACCGATTACACATTAGTTAGTATGTGAAGAAAATTGTATGCAGTGTAGTAAAAAAGTGGGCAGGGGATGGCTCAGTGGTTAGAGCACTAGATTCCGAAGCGTACGTGCCCAGGTTCGAGTCCTGTCCACGGTAAATTCTGGCCAGTACATGATGAGTTCCCAAAAGGGACGAAACCGGTCTACTGGATGAATTGCCTTTTCTACACAATACAATTCTTAGTTTATACTGACATAAGTAAGTAATTACTGGGTCAGGTGCTTATATCAAGATCACAACCTTGATCATAATAATTTTTATCACCGCCCAAGCAACCAATGTTTGTATAATTTTTCATAGCAATGTATAGAATTTTACTGATGATAGGTTTGAACATAAACACCTTTGATTCAGCGTCGGTGACTCTATTCAATGTGCCACTCTGCCGCAAGCTCCATACAATTTTTAATTATCTACAAATTAATGTTTTTAGTTTGCATTTCATAAAAGTGGAGCTTATGTTGCATCTACCAGCAGAAAGAGTCACCGACTCCAAAGAGAACGTGCCCCAATTCGAGCATCGTCCACTGCAAAATTCTTAGAGTACTTGAAGATTTCCCAATAACGATGGAATCTGTCTACTGGACGAGAATGACTTGTTATCTGATGAATCTTTTGTTTATACTAAAATCATATATATATATATATATATATATATATATATATATATATATATGATTTAATTCCTGCCTTGGTCTCTTAGATCAATATATCTATATACATAAATTATATTTTCAGATAGAATTAGTAAAATGTTCTAGAATGATTAAAATTAAAGCTAGGCAAACAAACTATTAATCAATCGATAATAATTAACTGGGATTTTTACTATCATGGGCGTATTACGAGTTATGAAAGTTTAAATTGTTTCATCGACTTGTTCAGTTTCGTAGGGTTAAATAAGTCACGTCAAATGAAATAGCAAAATTAACTAAATAGAAAAACAAAATAATAATAAAATATATGATTTTTGCCTAACACTGGAAAAATACCTGTCGCATAGAGCAAACAGTGGGCAATCTTAATTAATATTTAATCCCACTTAACAATAGTTTATAAATCTTTATCGCAATCTGCTTCTTGACGCCGTTTTTATAGTTTGAAAAATCTCATAATTAAAACAGGAAATTATGAAATGACCGTTTTTATTCGTAAAAACCTTATTAAATTGGGAGCAAAGACAGAAAAATTGCAGTATCAATATATTGAACAAAAAATTCCATTCCTCGCTGCTTCTTATCCTTCTGTACTCTCTCTCTCTCTCTATTTTTCTCTATCTCTTTCAATATATCTATACGTATCTGTCTCGCTCTATCACTCCCATTTCACTCCATATTCACAAAAATATTTACTTCCTGTTTAAATCTGTAATTGTGTAAGCATATAACTGGTCAACTAAAAGTAGACGAATTTTGTTAAATATGCCTTCACCAGTTTGCGCTAAACAAATTCAAGCCATCGTAAATCTTCTGAAATATTTAGGGATAACGATTTACATTTGAGCATTCTTGAAGTACTACCAGCGAGTGACGCAATTTTATTCAACGATCATTGGGCAGTTTCTAATTTGGAAAAAGAAATGGTAATAAAAAGAACGAATCGATAAAAATATCAAAATTTATCTTGCAAACCGAATCTTCCAAATTACCTGATTTGTGTTGTGCCTAACACAGAATTTTTCCCATTTCCTTTGTAGGAAATATTTCGGGGACATTTTTCGGTATCCCACATCGGTCCAAAATTCCTCACAAGTTTTAGGAACAAACTAATAAAACAAGTTTGATTTTAGGTGTTGCCACCTAGTAACAAATTAGTTCAATTGTAACCAGAAGGATAAACCAAAGACAGCATGAACGGAAAGTATAATCTCATGCACATTCGTTTCGTGCTTACTGGCGACTCATCAGTAGGAGCCGGTATTACGCCCTTTAACCACTATATATTTGGGTGAGGAATTTGGGATATTGGAGTAGATTGTAGCGTCCTATTATCTCACATTCCTACCAATATATAGTGAGTTAAAAGGCAACAACTCCTGATATCGCCGTAACAGACGATGTCATGAGATTATACTTTCCGTTCATGCTGCCTTTGTTTTGTCCTTCTGGTCACAAATGAAATAAATTGTAACTAGGTTCGTAACACCTAATACGTACATACATAATACATACATATATATATTAGCTCTCCACAACAAACAGTATTTAAGTTTGATATTATTTGTGGCCAAGTATTAATATATATATATATGCAAACGTGTATTAGGTGTTGCGCATCTAGTAACAAATTATTTCATATATGACCAGACGGATAAACAAACGACAGCCATGAACGTAAAGTATAATCATGTGCACATTGGTTTCGTGCTTACTGGCGACTCATCAATAGGAGCCGGTATTACGCCATTAACCCACTATATATTTGGGTGAGGAATGTGGGATAATAGAACGGTACAAATGTGATTTTTCCTATAACAATTTTATTTATACATCTGACTGTTTAGTCTCATAATAGCTAACAGACTTATCACTAGAACAGTGCTAGTCACGTATATATGTGTGTGTGAGAGAGGGAGAGATTATGTCCATAATTGCCATGAATAACCAACCAAATGAAACTGGAGCGGGTGAATATTAATTTAGACTTTACGTGGGTTAGACTATTCGTTTTGTACTCACTATGTGAAATGGTGTAATTGAGATTATTCTCACAATACGGAGTGGGGAGCCTAAAATATCAAATACGCTCTTAATAACTTCATGCCAAAATAAAGGATAAAAGTTTTTTTAAATACAGACGAATAATTCACGTGTAAAATTTCACTCAAACCAATCGAGTCAAAATTTAAGACTGGCTTTTTTAGTAACAGATGGTGTAAATTTATCAATTACGTCTTGTATGTACATGGGTTCGTGTACATTTAACTCATAAATATGCAGATAAATATAATTAATACACATATTAATCCATCTAAGTGAAACTTTAATCAGAAGATTTTAGTTTACCCTTTGCACACGTCAGACTTGCTATTGTATTCTTAACATTTGAAATGATGAAATATAAGTGTGATAAAGTTCATAAATACCTTTTCTTTCTTGGATAAAATCATTTTCGGTATTCTAACACTATACACATGGCGGAAATAGTGCAGAAGAACAAAACGGGAAAATTTAATCATAAAACCAAAAGAATATACGAGAACACAAATAAAATAAATCTAGCTGGACATTCATTAAAGACGTGACATGATAGCAATTGGGAAATGGTTAAACGAATGGCGATAATTAAAACCTAATAATTAACTAGTATATGTAGGAAATCTGTTAAAGATAATACTTTAAAATATGTAATGAATGCAGCGGCGCTCTTGCAAATCTTAATACCCGATGTAAAATATCTCGTTAGATAAAGGAAATAGATGCTAATTATGTCAACACTGGTATAACAGGAAGCAGTTAAAAAATTCCACCCAATTACTGATTATTCCTACTGCTATTAATCCACATTACAACAGTTAAGACATCTGATGCATATAGTAGTGATATATTATTTGATGAGGAGAATTTATATATATATATATATATATATATATATATATATATATATATATATGCAATTGTGAATTATGTGTTACATACCTAGAAACAAATTAGTTCAAATTCAGTATATCTTGAAATCTATCGTATTGGTACCATGTAACGACTCGGCAAACATAGCACTGGTACCTTTTATGGCATAAATTGCACATAGTAGATTGATTTTTGAATCGCATTGTCTAAGACCATATGAGGCTAGCTCTACTACTTCTACAGGTTTACACATTAATATGACAGACAGTTTCGTCCAACTTTCCCATATTCCTCACCAAAATATATAGTGGGCATAGAGCGTTTCAACGGCTTCTACTGATGAGTCGCCAGTTAGCACGAATTACGTGGGTATATTATACCTTTCGTTCACGCTGACTTTGGTTTAACCTTCCGGTTCTGTTTGAGATGATTTGTTACTAGGTTGGTAACACCTACTACACAAATGTAATGCTTAGTTGTGTTTGGAATGTAAATTAGCATTGCGCCGACAATTCCTAGCTTAAGGTTGAGACTGTGTTTTTCTAAACTCTCCTCGTTGACCTGTTTCATATGAGAAACGTAAACACAGTTGAAGCACCGAACCGGTCATCATGGCATACACACCGTCACACCAAAGGTAAAATCCAGACCAATGTTAATGGATTTAAAGCGGTGTACAAAATTATTTTCTCTTGTTGAATATCTTTAATTATAAATTGTGCACCACTCTTTTCCAGTCCTTTACTACAATTCCGAATTTCTGCATTACTACAGTGGAAGTAACTCAATTTCTAGTTCCCATTTTCTTTACTCAGTTTACATTAAAAATAAAACTGCCTTGATTCGTACGATTTTTGCTATTTCTCATTTTGCTAATCGAAAATAATCTCTCAAATACCAAAAATAATCTACTTTTTAACGTTAGAATGTTTTACTTTGTCTTTTTATTGCTAAATTAGGTTTGTATAAATTGAGATAAATGCCAATTCCATTTTATTTAACTAATCGCACAACATAGTTAAACAATTCTCAGTCGCTCGTACTGGCGCGTTTAAAACTGCTCTGTTCATCATCAGTGCATAGCAGCGAACTGGCTAACGAGGAATGGACCGCTATGGACATACGAGATAATGAATAGCAGATCTGAGGCTCTCACATCTAGTAATCTCGCATAACTTGTACTTCAGTGTAAATGAAAGCTGTACGATTTGTTGCATGCACGAATTATATTTTTGTAGCTTTGCCGAAAAGTTTATATATGATACAATTAAGCAACTTTTGATTGTAAAAATTGTAGCAAATTGCTTGAAATCAAATTTTCGAACCTGCGATAAGCAAGAATCCATATTTCACGACCAGTCGCTCGTAATGATTCGTTTCGAATCTTCACGGCAAACGGATTGACGAGCATGAACCGCCACGCATATAAAAGTAGAAGAAATCATATACGCATAAGATGCAATAATGTTCTATCTGGGATTGTCTCGAAATTATACAGCCGAAAAATCTAGCCATGAAATTTCAGAACCTATCGGTACAGTGGTTGGCCATATTTTTGCTATTTTGTATTCCGGGTTAAATAAAATAGGAGTGTTGTTTATTTTAAATTATCAAACTTGATTTAAAGAATTTTCTCATCACAAATGCAGGTTGTTTAAACACTCCTCGATTGCACGCATGGTAATAACAATTATTCAGATCAAATTTGTGATCATTAGATAAACACCAACTTCATTGTATTTAACCAGTCGCACAACATAAGCTTTTTGCTACGCTGTGCAATTTGTTAAATACAAGGGTATTGGTGTTTATCTCATTTTAGCAAACTTGATCCAAAAAATTTCGATCACCACACGCACAATAAACTATCGTTTAAACTAGTGACAAGTTATACAATTATACTATCATTGATTGCGCGGTTGGTGACAAAACGTATTTAAATGCAATTTGCGAACATAAGATAAACAACAATCCCATTGATTTTAACCATTCGCACAACATAAATTGTTTTGCAATGGAATTTAATACATACATTTAATATGCTTCCTAGTGTGTCAAAATGTGCTTTTGGCATTATTTTTGCGCACACTTCTGTTATTTTGTTAATAATCTTTCTTTCCCGATGAGAGAATTATCACACCATCCCCAAAAATTATACTTCATTGATATTCAGATCGACACATTGTCTGTAATTTTCAAAATTTGTACTCCTTATTTTGACAAAGCACCAAGTTCTATACCGCCAACTATCACAGATTCCAAATGAAAATTCGTTTATAAATTATTTACGTTCAGATTTATGTCCACCCATACAAACCATAATTTTCTTACAGTTAGTATGTACGAGTATAATTTTTAAACAAATACTATGCAAACACACAAAATAGCCTCTATCCATAGATGATAAACATTAATTTTGAATTTATAATTCTGTATCGCCTATATAAAGAGTCATAAAGTAGCGGTCCACGTAAATATTATTCCTTACAATAAGCTTATGAATAATTTTTGCAATAACAATCTATCTAGTGTAATTAAACCAACATTGGTTGCGCGGGCGGTGATAACAATTATTATAATCAAGGTTGCGCTCTTGATATAAGCCCATTACCCATTAATTACGTACATTTGTCAGTATAAACTAAGAACTGTATAGTGTAGAAAAGGCAATTCATCCAGAAGACCGGTTTCGTCCATATTGGGAACTCTTCACGTACAGGTCAGGACTTGCCGCGCAGAGGGCTCGAACTTGGGCACGTCTGCTTCGGAATCTGGTGCTCTAATCACTGAGCCACCCTGCCGCACACTACACAAAATTTTAGTCATATACTAAATAATATAACTAGGTTAGTTTCCTTCTTGTAGGTGGAGTTTGCTTTGAAGTCGCATTGTTGACGACTTTATAAGAATCTAAATGCATTACAGCTTGAATACACACTTGTATGGGAGATTGTACCGTCCATTTGTCCAGAATTCCTTGACAAAATATCTAGTGGGTATAGGGCGAAGTACAGGTTCCTACTGATGAGTTTTCAATAAGCATGGAACTTATGTGTAAATGATATTGTACCTTTAGTTCATGTTGACGTATAGTTTATCTTTCTGGTCCTATCTGAACTCTTTTTACTAGGTTCAAAATGCCTCATTAATTATTGCACATTCATTAGTTCTTCGTAATCAAGACTGCACACATACTCAAGAGTTAGTAAAATAATAAACTTAATTATGATAAGAATTAAAAATAAATTAGGGTAGGAAAAGACAGTATAGAATATATCCAATTTAATGGATGGTTACTGTAATATTGTTATGAAAAAGTATTATTTGACATAAACCTTCAATAATAAATTTTACACCCATTAGATGACCTAAATTAATATATACAGTATGGTAACAAGAAATAAATTCTGAAGCTGTGATTTACTCTCAAAATTAGCTGCAAGATCGCGATTTTTCCAGCTATCTATAAACTAATCTCAATTCAACTTTATTACTCTAATAATGAGGTGAGTTTGGATATCAATTGGCTGAATCTTCACTCCCTACAATTATGTAGTGTTACACACAAATTGAACCCAGTGATATATCAACCGTTCTTTTCATTGTTTTATCTTTCAATTTAATTTTAATTCAGAGAGAATTTCATGTCATCATATCGTATCTATTAACTAAGGCCCCTTTAAAAATTATTCTAATGAACTTTTATGTTAAATATTAACTTTGCTCAACAGTTTTTATATTATATTCCTTCCAGTAGCTACTTGTCTATCCTATACTTTTCTATCCTATATTTATTATAACTTCTGATCTTAAGGAAACTGATTACTGCACTACCTCTTGATCATTTACTCGAGCAAGATCTTGCAACTGTTCTATTCGCACTTTTTTGCTCCTTGCCTAACCAATGATTTCACGTTTGAATACTGTATTTGACAAATAAATAGGAAATCAATAATTCTGACGCGTGGTAGGGAGGATTGACATTAATCCCTGTAGTTTCACTTATAAGTTATTTTAATTATATTAAATTGGATGCTTCACATTTATAAACTCCTATGCACACACATGACGCACGCTTTTCTGGTGAAATGTCAGTAGGTGTTATGGAATCGATGAAATTTAAGTGAGATGAGCGCCCACGAGCAGCTAATTAAATTTAACTGAATGCTTTAAAATAAGTCTTGCACACAGGTGAAAATTTGTCAAATCTGTGGTGTCATGGCCTTAACATTGGAAGAGAATTCCGAAATGCCGGGTATGAAAACGTGAATAGAAGACGATAATGCCTTGTTTCTCACACCATTGATTAGGCAAAATCTTAGTTATTATGAAGACAGCCGTTCAAATATTCACAGAACACACTGATTTGGAAAATAATGCTATCTTATCTCTTCGTTAAATCAAGTTTGCGAGCTTGAAGTAAACACCAATCCCATTGTATCTAACCAGTCGTCGAACAACATAACAATACTACCGCCATTGGCAACGCACTGACGCGTTTCGACCTTCCATGATCCTCATCAGAGTACGACGGCAAACTGGCTATCGAGGATCATACCGCATTGCATATATATAGAACTCAAAGTTAGATATGCGGCTCTCACCTCTAGCAGTCTCGCATACATTGAACTTGATTGGAAATGTCGGCTGCACACTTTCTATGCGGTATGCTGTTTGAGCTTTCGCCATACACACACACACACACACACTATATATATATATATATATATATATATATATATATATATATATACCGACAATACAATTAAACAACCCTAATGTGATTGTGGTGGTAACAATTCTTTAAATCTCTTGTCTAAATCAGACTCTTTACAAACGTAAAATAAGTTGATGTGATTGTATTAACAATTTAGCACACATAATCAGAAAATGATTAAAATAATCCTGAAATATTCATAGAAATAGTGTGCTTTTTTTAGTTGTTATCGGTGCTTTTGACCATATTCACATTGTAACAGTATTTTAAATGATAATCCTATTCTTAAATTGGTTTACTTCGACAACTTATGTCAGAGTGTGAGTTTCGCTCATTGTCCCGTTGAGCACTGGCACGATGTCCCCAACGGATCAACGCCAGTGTCTAGTAGAAGGATTCATTCAGCAATGAAAAATTTAACGGGCTTTTTTAATATTTCAATTGCCCTGATAGGCCAATGCTATTCAACATTTGAAATGACGCAAACCCATCTTTAGCATATTCTCAAGAATTGGTAACATATAATAGTATTTTAGAACTCTGTCTCGGTATTACACGATAGAATTATCTGCATCCACATTTTCAAAAAACGGTCATACTCACTTGGGCAATCACGCGTTCTGGATGATTCTTAATAAAGGCCCACATGTCTTTTGCCTTCTTCCGAGATCTTGCTCTGTCGGAATCTTGACTCGGGGTTCTATTTGGCATGACTGGAACTCCACCAGCGTGAGGTGTCACTTCAGACATGGTGTGACGAAGCACTCTACCCTGACGGTTTTGGCCCAGATTACTGACTGCTAAATGGCCGTTAGTTGAAGCCAAGGACTTCATACTTCCTTCAATGCCCACGCCAGCATTGGTGCTTACTGTCACGGTCGGGCTAATACTACAAAAGCTGGAACTGCCTTTAACCTCTACACCTTCACCACTTTTTGAAGTCAATATCGGCTTCATCTCTTCATTAGTATCAAATAATGCTTTTGTGGTCACCTGTCGATCTCTATTGTTATGCGTGTTAAAATCTGCCGCAAACATATCTGTCTGCGGTTTTATTCTAGGTGAGCTACGCTCAAACTCTTTAAGTATGTTTTCAATGTCTTCTTCGTCCTCGACAGCAGTATTGATCTCACTTAGTCCTGACCGTACCCTTTCCAACTCGTCATATTCCTTATCTTCCCCTGTAATTTCACCATGATAAAATTTATCAGTTTCCGTTTTCAGCACATCATCGTCTCTAACAGTTGCTACCGAATTATTCATCCATTTATCGCCTCCTTGGTGACATTCACTATTAGTTACATGAAAGGAGCTTGATCGATCGCCATTGGCAGTGGACAATTTAGGTTTACTACTCCCGAGACTGCAGACAGAGTATGCGCCACTTCTTTTGTCACTTCTTCGAGGATCATCATATTGCGATAACTGCAAATTTTCAAGACCACTTAATTTGTTTTCCGTTGAGACAGCCGAAAGTTCAACCGCTGGCCTTTCAGATTGTGCAATGTTTTTAAATCCTGTATCACGATTCTGGCCAATCGGAGTCAAGCGCCTTTGAATACCGGGAGAGTGGTGCCGATCATTCATTCGATCAGCTGTGACATCCTTATTAACTCCGACAGATGCACAACTCTCTCCGTCAGTGCCATACCTACACCGACTTGATTCAAGATGATGAGGTGATGGTGAGTAGCTATTGGGCATTCCTTTCAACTGAGCATGATCAATCATTTCATTCAGGCATTCATTTCCCATCGCACTGTCTAGTTTATCTTTACTCTGCGCGTCAAAATTGTTATGCGGCCAACTTTTATCTCCGAAAATATTGCAATTTTTGTTGTCCTCGATGCTATTACCGTTTGCAATCAATTCGTTTCTTTCCAACATCATAGTGAGCATTTCTTCATGATGTCGTTTTAAATGCTCTCCAATCAAATCTTCAAAACGGTCATTACATGCCGGAGTTTGCCTAACATTTAATGCTTTTTCACGCGTCTCATCGGAATCTGTGTACGCTGATCGACTGCGCTGTTGTTCGCCTGTTGCACTCGTTCTAGAAACAACTGGACTTCTTAATGTGTGACTTTTAGTGCCATTTTGAATCGGACTGTTGGGTGAGACGGAAATCAAATTGCCAAAAGTGTCGGTTTTCTTGAAAATACTCTGCTGATATTGTTCAATGGATGATTCAGTTTTTTCCGTGAGAATTTCAGGCTTACCGAACTGGCCATCTAGATTGGATGCCGCATTATATTGGCTAATATTATATTTAGACTTACTTCGATTCTCGTTTTCTTCGCCTAAACCACGACAAACATCACCGTTGCCTTTCTCCTCGAGATCGACACTTGAATCATATGAAGTGGCCAACCACTCGTTTCCATTATCTCCATATCCATCCAAACCATTATCCAGCTCGTCTTCAATCACCTCTTCATTTGCATTAATGCCTCTGCTCGGAATGGACTTTTCACCAGTCCTGTAGCCTCTCACTTCTATACCATTGAACTCTCGATTTAAGTCAAGCGCTTTTTTGTCCACTTTTCCATCGCTCCGAGACACACCCATAGCGGCAGCTAGCCTCTGCTGTTCATTAACAGGTGCCAGTTCAAATCTGTCAATTAGTGTGCGTCTGTCACTGGAATTTTCAAGAGCTTGTCTTAATGATACGTCAATTGTTGCATCAGTTTCGTCGATACCGTTCATAATGCCAGTCATAGCATCCGTAGTATTTGACTGCGTATGAAGATTGTGACCAACTAAAATTGGTCTTTGCACTTCTTTAGCTAGCTTGCCATTTAAAAACTGTCGTTCATTTACTCGATGACAAAGCAGCTGACGCACGGGTGAGTAGTCATCACGGGTGGTAGTTCTAATCGTTTCTTTATTACCGCTATCCTTATAACCAATTACTAGATCTCTGGACAAATGCTCGTCTCGCGTCAAATGGCTAATCTCATTGGGCATTGTACCAACACCAGCCCAGTGCAGTACGCGACTATCTCCATCAAAATCATATTGCTCTGCAGTCCCAATCGTCGACAAAGCAAATGGATCCGCCGTATTACCGCAATTCACAGCAGTCATCAAACTCAAATTATCATAGTTGCTCAAATTGTCAAAATTTGATCCACCGTCCTCTGAATAGCATTGCTTGTTTATGGAGTCCTCGGTATTGAGAATTGTATCTGCGTGCCCAATAGCTTCGTTATCGCTGCGAAACCCATTACCTGCAGATACTATAACACTGCGTGTTAAAGACAAAAATCCATCCTCAGACTCAGTAAACAATGAGTCCTCAGTGGTTTGGGCGTTTTGTCTGGTATCCATTGAAGCCGACGATTCATCGCCACCCAAACAGCTAGGATCTTCATCATTCATCACTTTGTTTTGTACCCGTTGTTGATACTGTCTCCGATCTTGGTATTGGCTCTGATTTTGTTTGGGAAAGTTTGACGTTTCGTCGGCAACAATCTGATTTAACTCACCACCTTCAACGAGACGACTGACTGAACAATCATGCGTAAACGCTGTCGGACTTGTCGAGTCTAGCTGACGATAGTGCACCTGTAACTGTTGAGCATTTTGTTCATATTGATGTTGTTCATTTACTGGACCAGCTAGCACACTAACTTGCCCCAGGGATCGAACTGTACTTAATGTTGTCGTAGAGGAACCGGCTGCACCCACTGACATCGATTTGAAGGTTGGTGAAATTATAGTGTTGCTTTCATTTTCACGAGGAGGAGAGCTTAACTTTTCTCCCTGATGACTTGACTGGAAGCCTTCTTGGCGTTTTGTCAGAGTCTGGTGGTCTTGTCCAATTTTACCACAATACGGAGGAGGATCGCCACCTCTAAAATTAGCGACAGATGTATTAATAGATGACGCAATAGCAGCCGATGACTCTGCTTCCATTCTAGGTAGTAATTTGCTCAAAGGCAACATATCGTCTTCCTCGGAGAAGCGTCGGTTAATTGGCTTATCTTTAGTACTGACAGTGCCATACAGTTGGGGCAGCAGAAGTGAACTTTGATTTACTGAGTTCTCAACTGGCTTTTTACTTGCATGGTTATCATAAACGTTTGGTCGAATAGGAGGGTTGGCGAATTCACCTAAATCTTTGGGAGATGCTAGTGAATAGCTGAATATAGCGTGTGCCGAAGGAATGTTTGCGCAAGATTCGGAATCTTCCTTGGAATTCCGATAAGAGACTGGTAAATGTTGTGGTTGCATTGCATTCTTCTGATCTGTAGAAACCTCATGTTTGATTGGTGTCTTCTCCGAATAGTGGGCGGAACCAGCATTGAACGCTGGCTGAATATCTTTTTCATTCTGTTTACGACGCTTCGCTAATGGAACACCAATTCGTGGAGCCAATGGAGGAGGTCGGATCTCAATGTCTTGTCGTTCGTTTTCTGGATGCATCTTTGTGATGCCAGTCGTACACTTGGAACTGGAAACGTGAGATTTCTCAACGCTGTCGCTAACCTGCTGCGGATAGTACAGACTTGATGTGAGGTTAGGGGAAATTTTAAATGTCGCTTTCTCGGCGACGTCTCGTTTCTCCTCCTCGTCGGAGTCTTCATCACTACTACTGTCTAAAATATTATCAAGTATGTCAGTCTCCCGTGTCGGCAAGAGTGCTATGCTATGCGCGTTCTGCCAACCACCTAGACCGCCTAAAATTCCATTATTTTCAAACACTCGATGAACTTCTTCATGCGGGCACGTGCATTCGTTCAGAGTATGCCAATTTGCGCGCAACCAAATGTCAGCAGGCCAAAATCCAGATTTACCTCGAACGTAGTCACATGAACAGCCCAAATGGCTTGCCAATTGAAAAGTCTGTATTTGTGGTTGACCAATAACCTGTCCATCGTTCAAGTCGACTCCAGTCAACAAGCGTCTCGTATTATCACTGGCGACAAACGGCAGCTGATTTGTTTCAGGACACAGCACTCTCGGTCTGGCTACACCTTGACCAATAAAACTATTAGATTTATTGTTTAGTGCCAAAATGTCCACTGACCCAGTATCGTATCCATATCCGGTACAACCGCTTGGCAGGCCACGCGGTTCTCTTAATCGCAGTTCGTAATTTTCTAACTCTTGAATGGGTAATGCGACATTTCGTTGTTTGGAATAATATTGAGTATATCCAAATTCGGCTGTAGCACATTTCGAAAAATCAGCAAGCATAAAATCTGTTGAAACTTTCGGTTGACCTCTAGTTTGCCTCGGAGGTAGGCTAGGCCCTGAAGATGCCCAACGCACTAGAGGAGTAGCTATTTGGCGATTACTGCTTTGGTAGTACAACTGCTGCGGCAGCATTATTTGGTTTTGTCGTTGTTGTAATGGATCCATTACTTTATTTTTGCTTAGAAAACTAAGCTGTTCTCCAGTTGCGACATCAGAAGCACTCCGGGCAGTTTGATCAACCATCAGGTCAGCTCGACCCGATTGGGCGACCATCGGTTGTAGCCGCAGATTTTGCGTAAGAAAAGCTTTACGCTGTTGATCCTGACTTAATAGCAGGTAATTCGAAAGACTTGCTGTTTTGTTGTTGATTAGCTCAATTGCATCACAGTTTGACATGCTTTGCAAAGTTAATAGTTGTTCGGAAGTTCCATCCAGTTTGTTAGGAAATTCCTTGCTGTCATTGAGTTCAGTTTGAAATACCATAGCTCCTTCGGTTTTATACTGCGTACTGTCATGACTATTAAATAAGCTACCCGTTTTAGTAATAGAGGCAGCAACAGAATTTGTCTCGGTGCCACTAACCACAAAATTTGAGTTACAAGAACTTATTGATGTTGGTGTTGGTGTTATTGGTATTTTAATCATAGTAGTAGGATTGGTATCCAAAGTAGTTGTGGAGAAGCCAGCAGAAACGCTGCTCGTTCCCTGAAGCCCAACAGGGTCGTGTATTTTCAGATCCACCATCCTTTTGTTAGCTACGGCGCCTGAAGTTAGAAAGTTTGTCCTTTCGGTGTGCAGAGGTAAGGCAGCAGTGTTTGAACCGAGTATAAAAGAGGACTCTGCAAAGGAATTTGCCGGTCCTTTATTAGTGATATCATGCGAGTAGTATGAGGAAATTGGACATTGGACTTTATGTTCCTGATCGTTGGAGCTGACATTCCTTGGCGTAATACCGCGTTCCAAGAGTGAGTTCTGGGTTGCACCTGTCAAATAAGTTGGCAATCGACTTCGATTAGATACAGGATATGATTGACGAACAGCAAGACAGTTTGAAAATCTATGCAAGTTAACTGGTGGCGGCTGAGAGCAGGTTACATCAGTCGACACGGATTTCCTTGAGCTGTGTACCATCGGCTCCGCAGAACAACGCCGTATTCGTGGCGGTGCTTCCATGAGGACAATTGTACGCACCAATGCGGAACCTGGGTGGCCTCCATAAGGATATTGATCACCGTATGGCACCGCTCCTGATGACGGCAAAGGATAGCCCGCACGATCTAGAAGATTAACCGGTAATTGCTCACATCTTCGAGACTCATAACCACAAGGTTCATGTGGTGGATTATTATAAAAAACGAGTTGTTGATTTGGATAATTCCTAAGGGATCCTGATTTGCTTGACAAAACTGTGCGGTCGACCAACGGCAAGGAGGGAGTTAACACAAGGTTTTGCTGAAGTTTCTGTTGTTGTTTTAGTTGCTGGTACTGTTGGTGCATTCGGTCGATGGAAGCCGAATCTGGCTCTAACTGGAAGTTGTTTTCTGCGCCCACTACAACGGAGAGCGGTGCAGGTAATTGAATGTATCTTGCTTGACCAGACATCGTGCGTTGACCTTCTGTTGTTTGAACTGACGACGAGTGCGGTTTACCTAACCAGGATATGGAAGCTTCATCTGGCATTTTCGGATTCGATTTCCAACTTACAGTCGAGGTATTACAGCCAATTGTCGAAGGTCCACTATTTGGATGCCTCAATTGTTGTTTTTGCAATGCCTGTAGGTGGTACAACTGCTGAAGTTGAATTTGTAGTTGTTGCTGGTGTTGTTGTCGCCTTCGAAGCTCCAGTTCTTGTTTCAACATCATGAGTTGATGTTGTTGAGCTTGTTGGTGTTTCTCCATTTGGGCATACAAATTTTTGAGTTGTTGATTCTGATCTAAATTGGCAAGCTGGTCACGTTGAACAATTAACTCGACGTGTCTAGGCGGATCACATTCACTTTTCCGTGCTGACGCCTCCTTTTCCACGTTCTTATTCAATGACATTTGGCTTCGTTGTTGATCATGCGTGTTAATTCCTTGGTGGTTGGCCGAGACACTCGTTCCAAAAGTAGCGATGCTAGCGATAGAGTCACCGATTGATGTGGTGAATTCCGGCGCATTCGTTGTTAAATATGTATTTGTTCCACCAATCGGCAGACTTCCATCATATCTACGTGGCATAGTTTGACCTTTCTGCATTTGGCTACTATCACTCATGAGCATTTTTGTGGAAATCATAGGCTGGTCATCTTGCCAACAGCGTGTTCTCTGCGGTGACTTAGTAGTTTTGACATTCGTAGATTCTAAATTCATTCCTGGCTCTAATCCACCGTTTCTTTTTAACTTTGGCGCTAGTGCTGGAGACCTGGTATCTGACACGATCCGTTTCTCGACAAACTTGGGGTTCGTGCCGTTTAAAGCGTCGATAGATGTGCTAGATGACTTCGAGATAGGCGACGGCCGTGCTTCCAGTTCTGCGATATGCTGTTGATTTTCTCCACCATTCAGTCCAACAGAAGGACAAAACGGTTGATGATCTTGATCTTCGTTAACAGCAATTACTTCAGACAACGAAGACGAAACTCTGAACTGTTGATTATGGTCAATAACCAATCCAAACAACAGTCCATCAATGGGGTTATCCTGACTGATAGTTGTGTCTTTTCTTGTGATATCAGCTGATACAGCTGTGGGGGGTAATATTTCCAACTTTTGGCTGTTTGGACTATGACTTGATACGGATGTTGACATTATGATAGCCACTTCTTCTTCAGTGTCTCCATCCAAATGAGCATCTCTTTTAGTCTCATTATTGCAATTAAGATTATGACTAAGAAAGTGTGCTGTATCAAGAGGAAGCGAAAAATGTGGTTGAACTAGATGAGCTTGTTGCGATGGACTCAGCATATTGCGGACATCCTGATCACTATATCTCAATACAGCCTGAGAGGGAATAACACAGAAGTTTGCTTCGCTTAAAACCCAAATCTACTGAGAACGTGAATGCAAACTGTAGCTGGTGGACCAGAAACGCCGAAACTTCGTGGTTGATGGAACGAATGTATTCCATTAAACATTCTCATAGCAGGCTTTGATTGACGCGCTGTTTCACCGAAAGACGCATATTTTCGTCCTTAGTAATGCAACAATATCATATAGTACCCAACACCTGACAAGACAACTAATCGATAACAACTTGGAATTAAAGTTCTGATAAAATCTTAATTTTAGGCTGAATGAATTTCTTCGTGTAATTTAAATGCACAATATGTCCCAGTAACAAAATAAAACATAAATCATCGTTGAATTTTAACTGATTTAAATGTAATAGTCTTTAATTTTTAGTTCAATCGGCTTCAACACAAATATATTCCATTTAGTTATAAAGCAGCAGAAACATCAACCTTCGAATGTGCCCTGAATTTGCGTTTCACCTGGGCAGCACTTATCTACAAGCCATACTCGTTGCTCGAGTATTCATTCAAGATTGGCTGCGTACACGTTCGGTAAACAATAAGCACATTCACCATTGTTTTGGCATACAACACCCAGGAAACTCTGCATGATTACGTTGTGCTGAACGACACAGGTGGTTGTACACTCTCACATTATAAGCAATGCCTTTTGAACTTGTTGAAACTGGGTATCAAGGTTCAAACGCACCGACAGGCACAGTGCATATATATAAAACGTGCTTTTCGAAAGTGCTCCAGAAAATTGTATCCATTAGCACAAGGGCAAGCTCAGCTAGACAACTGGCCTGATGCCAGTGAGAGAGTGTCTGGACAAGTGAGCATTTTTCCTGTTTAAAAAAAGGATTTTACAGGGACATTTTGTGTATTTACAATGCAGTGGACTAGGCTTGTGAAGCTGTATCCGATTAATCGTTTAGGCATACACAAGTGCATACTGATACAGAATCGTATACGTTAAAACCAAATATTTCCTTTTTAAATATATTTGGATATTAGCCATCTGGCAACTAGAAAATTTGGCACGATTATGCGTGTTGATTGTCGTAGCAAATTATATATATATATATATATATAAAGTTTGTATATATGCTCTCCTTACTTACGAATGAAGCAAGCGTATTGTGAATGAATGTACTTTTGCCTATTGATGTCGTTATGCTACACTGAGTGAGTTTGTGAGTTTGTTTACTAAAATAGACGTGTGTCTGCGCGTGTTCTTTTAATCCGGCTCGTTACGTTGTTCGTGTTTGTGTGTGTTTGAGTTTGCTTTAATGGAATTCATGTTTTTTTCCCAAAGCCTTAAACATTCCCATTTCTGTCTTGTGATATCTCAAGACTTTTTATGTTTTGTTAATTGGACACTATCCTTAGTAGCGTAATCTTGAACAAGAAATAACTTGGTCCCCATCATTCATGATCACAACGAATTTGAAAAGAAAGCGAATGAACTCTATATGAATAATATTTGTGAGCTTTCGCAATGAAAATTACATTCTACTTTTGGCGGATTGTACAGAATACGTCTGATACCAAATTCAATCACACGCTCCTAAACAATTAGAACCATAAACATATTACATTCAGAAATAACAAAAGCGAAAATATGATGAACTTAAATATTTTACAACTATTCCTATACAAGGTTATACAATGCTTAGTTTATATGGAAAAGTGTATATATACAATGAGACAGGTGTTTATATCAACATCGCAACTATAATTTAAATCATAGTCTTCACTGCCCGCACAACCTTAATTTGAAATATTGTTGTCACTGCCCGCGTTACCAATATTAACTTATATGGAATCTAGTTGACAGTGCCAGCCTTTTTAAAACTTAAGTTTATATATATATATATATATATATATATATATATATATATATATATATATATATACATATATGATTAA
>JAQBSW010005949.1:0-52769 GCA_029291075.1 Eudiplozoon nipponicum
TAATTCAGTTATGTAGGTTCAATAAAATGTGAAGCATTGAGTCATTCATCTAATATTTACGTTCATTTTTAAGTTATTGATATAGTGATATAATAAAATAAAACAGTTTATATATAAGTTTCTCAATAAAAATATGTTACAGTCCACAGTTACTCTGCTCCATTTTTCAACCACGCAGATGTGTTGTCATAATTAAAAAATCCAGAGACAAGTAGGATTAAATATTTTCAAATTTTAAATACATTAATTTAAAATAGACATTAAAAGAAGGCACATCTCTAAGAGATGTTGACAGTTGATTGTAAATTTTATATATTCTTGAAAAGGGATGCATAATCGCCAGCAAGCTTCCCCACCATTGCGTCAGTGATCACCGATTTTCCCGATCAGATCCTGCTTTATATATCTTCTTAATCGTAATCCTATAGATTCCCACTGTTTCAAGTGAAACACTTATATACAGTCTCTGAAACTATACCGATTGCAGTGATAAGATATTTAGTCTGCTAGTATATATGATTCCAGAGACTGTGCTAGTATGATTCACAACTATTCTATGTATATATTTTTCCTGCTCAACGATCATTATTTCTTTGGATTCCACGTAACGGCTGCGCATTCCAAAAATGGACCAATTCAAATTGCATACAATTTTAATTGTATAACGTTTGATGGCAATTTTAGTATCAATAACGCCAACATTTTCTTAGCACAGCCACTTATTCTTTGAATATGTCTCTCAGTAGAAGCTGTGCAGTGGCTGGTTGCTCCTAGATACTTGACTTCTCGTTTAAGTTTGATTTCAAAAGCATAATTAATAACAGCATCATCAAGTTAAGCAAGATTAAATTCAGTTCTGTGACCGATTTTTAACGTTTGTATATTTTTAAAATTAATCCTCAACCCAATCGTTATTAAATACCAACTCAGGTCATGTACATCTAGCTTTAGGTTATTATTAGAGTAGTGAATATTTTTGGGTCAACAGGGAAGATTATTTTTAAGTCATCAGCATCTTAGCATATTCGACCATAAGGGAATCTATTCTTTAAATTCGCAAATATTATCCTAATTATTATTGGCTAGAAGATTGATAGCTTCAATCACAAGTTTAAACTTTTTGCTATCTGGATTGCATTCTATTTACTTGAACAAACATGTTTCTATTACATAAATATAACTAAACAATGTAAAGATAATCGAATCAAAATTTAGGGAGCAAATCAACTTCACAATAGAATGGAAATATATAGTGTTATTGGCTTTTGAGATATCAATGAAGACAATTAATGAATAAATTTACTACATATAATTTTTCATGAAACCGTCAGCAAAGATTATTTGTTCGTAATTCTGAATCGTCCTTACGTAAAACCATGTGGACAAAAATCAAATTTCGCCTGGTAATATAGAGTCCAACTGATTTAGTTTTAATAATAAAATTATCTTTAAAAGTAAAGGGAGAGTTGAGTCCAGCGTATAATCATTGGCATTCGTTGGCCTAGTGACTTAAGACATCGACTTGACCAGTATTGTTAGTTTACTAAGTGGCCTTATGCAACCGTTCAATATTTTGTTATAAACTCAGAGAGAATTTAAAAAGTTTAAAGGCATTTAAAGTTATTTATCAATTGATATACCAAGATAACCCTTTCGCTTTTTAGATATAATTTTTAAAATTGATTAAACAAATTTGTCACAGCCAGTAAAGATTTGTAGTTTTTATTTATCCGATAGATCCGTTAGCTCAATCAAATGGCTTCCGTTCTTAGCATTACACATTACATTACTAATATTTTCCTCCAATTCAAAATTAAATTTCTTATCTATATTTCTAAATGATTCATCAATTTCACATTCTTCTCTTTGTTTGCTCTAGTCATTCAGAAGTTTGTACCCCATCCAAAGGTTGTGCTTAAGTTTAGCCAATATAAGATTTTCTGAAATTTGATAAATTGTAGGAGTATTTGTAGTTATAGTAATAGCTTTTGCGGGGTAGCTGTCTATTTAGTAATGATTTCCTACATTTTCATGGTGGCTGTTATCCCCACCCGTTCCATGATCAGTCCCTGACATTTTCCGAAGGGTGAAGTAAGAAGATTCATCCGTTTTCAGACGTTTATTGGAGGTTATGTAGCAAAACATGAATCAATTCACAGTTAAACAAAATGGACCGTGCTCTAGACGGCAACAAAATGATATATTGTCAACACAATTAAATGTCTTATACACAAGTACTTATCTTGAACACAATCGTCTGAATCGTGATGAATTCATGTAAATGATTGAAAAAATACGATGATATAAATCCAGACTGATTAGCAATTTAGTTTAAAGTCACTGGTAAATATTGTCACTGATAATTGATGGATAAAAATCGTGTAAAAACAGTCTTAAAAAAGCATCACAAATAATTATTCCACTGTTTGCTAGGTTTTGAATGTTTGAATTATAATAATCCATTGAACTATGGAGTTTAGGACAATATATTGAGAAACACCTGAGGTTTGGATGTGTATGATCATGACTGAACTGTTAGTAGTTGTGTAGAATGTGGTTAATGCAAAAAAGTCAATAAATCCATTGTTTGAACACAAAGGAACTATAATCCACCGCATGTTACCTGCGTATTGCGCGCGGGTGTGTATATTTATTAAGCAAAACCCTATTAATTACAATTAAATTTGCAGTTCAAGAAATCTCAATTAAAACTGCTTGAAACTAACAGAGATTGTTGCTAAAATCATAGTTAATAGAAATATTGTGTAAAAACCGAGTTAGACTATTTGAACTTAAGGGGAACTATATTAGTCAAAATTGACCCTCGTTGGGTTGTAACGCGGAGCCGCGTGTTACAGAATAACCAGTTGTAAATAATTAATTTAAATATCATACATATATAAACTCGTTAGTTTGATTAGCTATGGTAGAAATATATGGCCCTACATTTGATTATCATCTGTTGCTTTGGCTTGACAATCCTGTATGAGTCGAAGAGTTGAAGCAGTGGGCGGGGATATTAAAGCAGTATATTTTCCTTTAAATTGACTTTTCTGGTCGCTGATGTAAATGATATACGAATGGATCCAAAGATTGGAGCTTTAGACACAGGTATGTGCCTCAGATTCTAAGAGAGACTGATGAGTTCAGTTCGTGATTCTCAAACGATATATGATAAGTTGTATAGCCGGTGAAGTACAAATAATCTGAGGTTTTATCAGATTCTCGTTTTCAGACATCGAAAATGCTCAATGGAGGAAACCGCCTGGACAAGACGCACCTAAAAAGGTATTAGTGTGGTCAGAGCAACACGAGCAGCAATAATAAGCCATCAGTTATCGGAAGAAGTTTACTAATATGTGTAGTCAAATTCTAAAACTGGAGAGCGTACACATGGAGGTAAATAACTTCCAATATCCAAATAAATGAACAATTTATTTTTTCGCTTGAATATTTTAATGGTTGTTTATACAAATATACACAGAGGAAGTTATTTTAACACCATTGTGTTAATTTATGGAACATTCATTGTTGAAATATTCTTGTGTATCTTATTGTTTGGTCATGCTAGTTTTCAGTTTTCATATTTTTGTTCGGGCGTGCAGAATTTGTTTGTAAGTGCAAAGTTAAATCTTTGGTTCCTACGTTCATTAATGTTTACACAGAAATACAAAACGCTCTTAATGCATTTATTCAAAAAGAAACTGTGCATTTTTATTCAATGTGGGTACTGATAAATCAATGAAAACAGGGATTTTATTTTATTTTGGCTTGGCAGGTATATAATCGCATTCTAGGTGGATTGCGGTTCTGCATACAATTCAGACGCATACATTTTCCGATTTGCCAATTAGGACGTCTTTGACTGAAAGTGATTATTCTATTGATATGTTGCTAGTTTTAAATAGGGAAAGAGTGGGAACATGTATACGTTAGTAAAAGAGATTCAGCGGACCAGTCTGTAATGTCAGCCTCGACGGACCATTCCTCGTACAATATATATAAAAGGTTCTTACACACAGATGAGTACGGAGCTGGCATTTCCGATGTCCTTGATAATTCATATTGGGCAAGACATTTTAAATGGGTGTCGATGATCTACTCGATATTCTTGTGCGTACCTCCTTGTTTCGTGTATTTTTTGGATGGATAAAAACTCCTTGCTCGCGGCAGAAATAATGTAAACTGGATTTTGACAGCTAAACTTATCGTCATAGTCTTTTAAGCATAGACATTAGATGCCTCCAGTAAGACCCTTTGTGTTCTCAGATCTAAGAAGAATATCCACGATCACCACCATCGTATTTATTTAACTTTATAATATGCCACTTGGATGAATACACTTCACTCAACGCTGCATCATACAAGTTCAAACTAAAAGAGAATAAATAAGGTAAACAAAATAATATAATTAGCTTTTCCTGGCTTTCACAATATTTTGTAGTGAGGATATAACTTCGTGATATTGAAATATATTTCGAACATAAAGATCGATGTTTTTAAATTTGCGAAGCAATTCAAAATAGAAAATGAACACAGCCAGATATGGACCATGCATGTCAGGACAAAAAACAAAAATTAACCGAGCAATAATAAAATTGCACGAAATTAATTAAACACAGAATATTCCAGAAATTTTCAAATGTTCTTACAAATAATGTTAACTCAAATCAGCAATGGTGATTTAAATGCTGATAGAATCGTTACATTACATTTGTTGATAAAAATAATCCCTCCACAGTGAACGGTTTTGTGTAGGAGCTCTCAAATTGCTACCTATTACGAGTCCAAAAGACATCTGTTTTATAATTGCAAGAATATAAGGGTTACTGCTAAAACTAGAGCAATGACGTCGATAATTTGACATCCTCTTCGTTTAGCTTCCTTGGGATCTCGAGGATATGTTCTGTGTCTTCAATTTTAGCTTCTATTCATCACATAAAAATAGGCTTTATTATAAATATCTGAGGTTCAATTTTAAATTCTTTTGTCTTATCAAAAGGTGGACATTACACATAGGAAAATCTGCAAAATTTTTTGTACATTTTTGACAAACTAGTTTGTCTGAATAATGCAGATAATTGGTTAAACACATCAAACTAACCCAACAAAAGCTAATCCGAGCTCCAAGCGCAAAAACTTAAAAGTAGTTTGTAAAAGTCACAAATAAAAACGGGAAGCTTTTTCATTTGAAAGAAAACAATGATTTCAGAAAATGATATTACAATTTAAATAAAATAAAATTTGTATAATAAACCGGTAAAAATTCAAATGTACGAAAATAAAATTGAATAATCTTTATATATGGATTCCTTAACCTCCACATACACCTTCATGTTGTAAATATATGGCTATAGAAAAAAATATTTTTTACTTTATATAACAGTTAAATAATGTCTGATGTGGGGAACTAATATATATGCAAGTATGTATTAGGTGTTGCAAACCTAGTAACAAATTAATTCAGATGTAACCAGAAGGATACACCAAAGAAAGCATGAACAGAAAGTATAATCTCATGCACATTCGTTTCGTGCTTACTGGCGGCTCATCAGTAGGAGCCGGTATTACCCCTTTAACCATTATATATCTGGGTGAGGAATGTGGGACAATGAGACGGTACAAACTCGTAGACGAATGTGTAAACCTGCAGTAGTGAAGCTAACATTATATGAAGTCTCGAAAATGCGACTTCAACGCTAACTCACTCTATATAATATATATACCGAGTCTGTAATGGATACTAACACTATGGCTATTGTGTTAGTAACCGATACCAACATTATAGTACCAAAAATGTACATGTTACTTACACTATGGTTTCCGAGACGGTTCATGGTACCAACATGGTGAATATCAGCTTATGCTATAGTACACCGACGTTGAGAATTACAACTTTTTCTGAACACCTGTTACTCCAGTAGATCCATACACTCTGGCCTTGATCGATATCAGTTATCACATTTTGCGGTAAGCATGAGATCATTCAATTCAATATATAACAGTTAAATACTGTTTGTTGCGGAGAACTAATATATATGCAAGTATATATTAGGTGTTGCGAACCTAGTAACAAATTGGTTCAGATGTAACCAGAAGGACGGCAAACTGACTATCGAGGATCAAACCGCATTGTATATATATGGAAATCTAAGTTAAATATGCGGCTCTCACTTCTAGCAGTCTCGCATACATTAAACTTGACTGGAAATGTCGGCTGCACAATTTCTATGCAGTCACGAGCATAAACTGTTTGTAGCTTTCGCCACATATGCATATATAGGCAATACAATTTAACAATAATTAATTGCGCGGGTGGTGGTAACAATTCTTTTAATCAAGTTTGCGAGCTTGATGTAAACACTAATCCCATTGTATTTTACCAGTCGTCGAACAACATAGCAAAACTACCGCCAGCCGCAACGCACTGACGCGTTTCGACCTTCCATGGTAATCATCAGAGTATGACGGCAAACTGCATAGCTTTTACTTGTCGGTTTCCTGATGACTCGTCCAGAATGTGTTACTCCATGTACCTCTGCTACATTGCTGGGTTTCATTTCCATATCGCGCATGTTTACCATCCGCTCAATTTCTCTCGATATCTTTGAGTCAGATCTCGTCTCAGATTCATAGTGTCTTGTCTAGTTATTTTCCTCAGTTTTCTTATACATCCAGGTAAACAACTGAATAGAGCAAAACAAAGCTACTCACATCTCTGTGCAATTAATCTCGTTAACTGCATTCTTCCCAGTCATTTGATTTACTTTGAATGGCAATTCATAATATTAATGAAAAACAAATTTGGTTTTAATTGGTAATGTACTCGTGTGTGGCCAGCTATAAATATGAATTCATGCAGCAATTTGTCGTTACGATTTTAGACTTATTTGAACCAAATTTAAACCAAATTGGCCTGATTATGTCGTTATCCATCTGACATAGCACTGCCTCTATGACTACATCGGCAACATGTGTGATCAACCTAAAATGCTGAGACTATTCCACAGGTGCTAATGTGTTTATTTCACTTGACATTTTCTTCAATAATAGTTGACCATTCACAAGAACATACGCAATTTTGATACAGTTATGCACTGTGGTGCATACATGATTGCCTGGACCTTATCTTCCAAGTGAATAATTCCTTATTTCAAAATGGGATGTTCAAGAAACCTGTTGATTTTTTGTGGTTTGATCAGCAAACTAAAATGTTCCAGATTAGATAATCCAGTTTCCACGTAATCACATTGTTTATAGCGTGATAGACTGAATATGATTATGTAATCTATGTACACACTGGCAAATATACAGTCATCATGAATTTATTCGACTACACGCTGGAGTGACTGGCTTGCCTTCTTCAGCCTAAACGGCATTCGTAAGAATTCCTGCAATCTACCATTGTGAAAACACACTGCGGTGAATGGTGTAGACCCCGTCTATATAGGAACAGGTCTAACGTTATATAAACTCAAACTCCATTATATCCAAGAGCAAAGTGCTTTGGTCCAGTAGAGAATACAAATCACCTTTTTTTTACTAAATTTAATAGTTGATATTTATCCCAAGCCCTCGATTGTCCCTGTTCAGTTTTGGGAACTACTAATAAAGATCACACAAATTTTAAATTTAATGGTCCACAAGTCACTTCCTTCTATAATAACTGTAATTTTAAACAGCGGTTTGATTTTATGTTGCGCTAATATCTGAGTTATGTGGAAATAAGGTAACAGTGCTACCAACTCCATTTCGTGTTTTACTCCTTTCCTCAGGCTTTTGCATTTGGCACAAAAAAATGTAAACACTGCCAAATGCTTCTCGTCTACATCGGCGAAAACTTTGGCGGTGACTGGTCAAAGCGGGTGAACTGACCTGATCAATGAGGTCACTGTCCACGTTTGTGTGAATTTATGTAGACCATATCTTGCTGGGATGGCGGTACCGTTTCGTTGGACGAGAAGGTCCAAACAGCATTTATACAATGTAAGCAGAATTTGACAGACACCACTATTTTGACTTCCTCTGTAGGAAGCATATCAACTGTGATAGACGCGTGAGATATCGGCTTAGTCGCAATATTACAAGCAGATGGACGTCCGTTGCAATTTATAAGTCCTAATTTAGCTATGGCGGAGTTAAACTATACTGTTATATAAAAGGAACTAGTGGCCATACCAACTGTTGTTGCGAACAAGTAGTAAATTTGTCATCAGTAGAAATATTGACCTTTTTACTGATCACAAAGTACCAGTGCATTGGCGGTCATTAGGTATTAAAATATACGAGTAAATCGAGCTTTTGAAGAACTCGAGGAATACGATGTAACAGTTCACTATATAGCCGTCAGAAAAATGCGAAAGCTGATGCACTCAACCGAATTTCTGCTCTTCGAGAATACTCAATTATCAAGGGCTATAAAGTACAAAGCAATTTTTCCACATACCAAGTAATATTCAGCCAATTACAAAACGACATATCGTATCCGCACCATATAAAGCGTTCTCTTTGTAACAGGGATTTCTGGAGCAAAAATAGGGACAAACAGTGCAACTATTTGTGCTGTAGATTATACGAGGAGAAATGATGCTATTTTTACACGAAATTCTAGGACATCCTGGAGCTGGATGCCTCATCGAAAGATTCCATTTACCATTGTATTAGCTCGGAGTGTCCAAAGAGTTTTGTAACTACTGTAGAAGGTGCATTACACGTCATCGTTGAAAGCCAAAAGTATTAAAGAATTACTCCGACTGCTTTTAATGTGACTGTACAAGAAAACTTTTTAGCATATTGACTTGGTGGGTCTGCTGCCAGTGGCTCGTAATGGGGTAGCTTATGTGTTGTCCATGGTCGATAATTTTAGCCGATTTTTTGTGTTTGTACCACTGAAGGAAATGAAAACAGAGAAGGTCATACAGTGCTTAGAAGAGCGCTGGTTCAGTCGATTTGGTGTACCATAGGTTATTGTTACCGAGCAGGTTAGGCAATTTGAATCGAGGGAATTTTATAAGTAGTGGAAGAACTTTGACATAAAGAATTTCCATGCCACAATTACTACTCTCAGACATACGCGAGGATTGAACGTGCACACCAGATGATGAAATTGGTGTTCCAATGTTGGTGTCAGGAAGCCCCACCGTCCTGGTGAGACAAATCACATTTGGTCGAACAGGTCGTGCAATTTACAGAACCAACAGATACAGGATTTACTCCGTCAATATTGTCTACGGAGGGGACAACACCGTAACTTTAACTGCTGTCTTTGGAGCGTCAGTTAATTACTGTTGAATAGATCGTGAAATTGGGTTGACAACTGATGTAATTGATTTATACAAAAATACCAATTAGGCTATTTGAAATTTTGACACGCGCGTGGTTGGAAAATGATTGCAGCAACAACTAGTTTAAATATCGAGTAAAGCGTTAAATTGTTTAAAATACCTATAGGTAATATGCCTACGAAAACAAGACATATGAAGATAAATAATTATCAAATGGAAGTCGACTTAAAACGATGCGCATCTAAATTGGATGTGGTAGGAAACGTATTAAGGATCGTTGAGAAAAGATTGGCAAAATTTACTTTGATATATAAGAGTGATAGTCAAACCATAAGTAGAGTTGGCGGGTTCAATAATGGAGGCGAATAAAGCAAATGCGGAAAAACAGGTGAAGAAATATGAAAATATATAATTGGGGAAAAGGAAATTAGTTCCTGAAAGTAGGACCATCTGATAATGTTAAATCTAAATGAAAAGGCCGATCAGGAGAAAGGTTTTAAGCTGAACTCAATATTTGAGGATTCAGCCAAAATATAAATAATTCAATTTTAGAGAGTTGGAAGAAATTCGAACCACCCAAAGTCAACTATTATCCGACTTGATTGAAGACCACTACAAAAGCAAATTGAGGAGGTAACTAAGAAACAGAATAGACTGAGTATGTTTAAATGGTTTTCATTAGGAGAAATAACTTCTTTCTTTAAAGGAAACTAATCGAGGTACAATTAACAAAATGGCTATCAATAAGATATATGATTGCATGACGATAAATAACGCGAGAGCCGGGATGATGACACCAATTTAAAGGAATTCTAACATTAAACATTGAAAATAAACAAAAGTTATTAACCTAAAAACTGGGTGCCTGCCACGAATGCCCTACTTAATGTCGTCAACTGTATTAAAATGTGTGAATTTGCAGTAGAAATAGAGAAAAACCTTAAAGAAACCAAGTCGTTGGTAGATAAGTCTGTAGATATCGAAAGTACTATTTGTGAAATCTGTATGTGGCGTATAAGAGCAGTTACACAGAATTTCGAATAGATTTGCACAAAAAAGAAGATATTAAATGAAGAACGTTTTTTGATTGTACGACATAAATTGCATCACATGAAGCGTAGTTGTTCTAAAGATGACGGAGGATAGCACACACCTCTACCAGTCTTAATTATTTATCAATTTTGCGATGAAGCTACAGAAGACTTCAGCTTGTTTACGAGTTTTCTTCTTCAAAAAGCAATTTCTCGACATCTGTCAGATTACTAATTGTTCAGTTCCTGCTGAGTCCTTCCCAATTATTCAAGTGCCTTCATAACGAATACAATTTCTTTGATAGTCCGAAGAAAAAAATTCCGTAATAAAAAATAACACTAAAAATCTTCTGCCAATCTTTCAATGTCTTATGCGTCAGGAGATTTAAAAAAATCAATTCTTTAGAGCAAAGGCTGAATACCTCAGGATGAACTGTAACGGCAAACGTGGATGCTAATTGTGTATTATTCCAATCGACTTTGAATCTATAATCTGTTAAGCAGCAAAGTACCATGCTAGGATATTTTGTCATCCAAATGCGTTATGACGTGGTTGATACTATCCATGAATCTCTTTGAGGCTTATTAGCGCGCTCAAAAATAAACACATACAAATCTATTAAAATAACCCCAAAAACGTTATTATAGAGATCTCTTTTATATATTCTGGCGCTAGGGATACGTTCTTGTGAGTTTTTTTAAATCTATCACCAAGAAAAGTTTACTGCAATTAATATTGTCTGGTAATGGATTACCAATGTTACTTGGGTGTGTGTCTGTATTCGTTGAAATATTTAGCTTTCGATAATTACCGCCAGCTCTATAGGACCCGTTATTTTTGCAAATAAGTGTAATTGATTTTCACAATTACTAGTAATGCCGTCCTCCTTTAGTGTCGTGAACACATCTCGGATGGTCTGAAATTTAGTTTGATGAAACAGCTTCTCTTTTAGCACATTGAATGAACCAGTTCTATTGAGTTTGTATTTATTATTAGTTGCAACATAGATTAAATTGAGACTGCAATTGTAAAAATATTTTGACTAACCTGATTTAAATATCTATTGGGCATGGCTAGATTACCAGTTTTACTGAAAATTTACACGCACAAGTAAACATTAATTGTTCGAGACAAATCGGGGGGTCAAATATATTTTTGTCTGCAGTATCTAAAATTAGTCTCTACTCTAAAGTAAACTTGGTCAGCATTTGCCACAAGTTGGTTTTTTCCTGTGCGTATGGTATCAACCATGAAGATGGGACTGGAAATAAGGTCTCGAAAATTAGGAAAATGAAGAAAATTTGTTCCAACGTCATCTTCAGATAAACAGCTTATGGAGGGCTTCCGAATGAAGGGACAAATGAGAACCCATCAATTGAAGCCAATAATCGGTGCACCTGGAATTGTGCAGGATTCAAGATTTTACCGACCTACGAGCGCTATCAATTGTCCCGCAGAAGTAAAATGCGGTCAAATCCACAATAAACAAGCATTGCCGTACCAGGATTATTCTCGAGAGCTGATACTAATTTATAACCTTCCAGGTTAAATTCTATTCTTTATGTGCATTTTATAATTAACATCCTATATTGTGAGTTGGCTTTTAAGCCGTACTGTCGAAGATTTTATATGAAGTTAGCTTCACTACTGCTGGTATACACCTTCGTGCAAATATCAAACATTTCTCACTCAAATATATAGTGATTATAGGGCGTAATAACGGCTCCTACTGATGAGTCGTCAGTAAGCACGAAACATAAATGCAAACAATATTATTCCCTCCGTCAATGCAGACTTTGGTTTATATTTGTGGTCTTATCTAACAAATTTGTTACTAGGTTTTTTTTATAATGAATTTCATATATATATACCATTCCTATGTCATAAAATAAGGGCATATTCTTAATTCTTAAACAGCACATTGATGCATTTATACAATGTCGTTAACTCTGTCGATAAATATGAATTGAAAAATCCGATAGGTTGACGTGCTTAGATGAGGCATCTACGTAAACCAATATACACATCCAGAAAATACTGGAATATTTGTGGAATCACCTGATGGATCACCCGGTAGTGTTAAAAGCAAGTAAAATGACGACGAGGCATCCCAGAAGTAATAAACAGATGTAGGGCTTCTATTTATTTTATAATTTGGTAGGACTTTTAAATGCTAATTAGATGTATTACTTTGAGACAAACATTATCGGTTCTAATAACAAATGTATTTATGTCTTAATTGGAGAAAGCGTCTCATATATGACACTCCTAAGTCCAAAACTGCCTGTACAATTATTGAGTTACTTAGTATTTATTCAGATTCATTGGGAGGACGACATGAAAACTTTCTTAAACTTAGCTAAGCAAAGAAATGTACAAAATCCTCTACTCTGAGTAATAGATAGCTTAACTAAAATATAAAAATCAAACTATTAGATATAGAAGAAGTGTAAAAAAGGTCTGTAACTTCATAAATGTTGATGAAACTTAGTGCCCAATAAAAATAAAAAAGAAGATAAAGAACTGCTTGCAAATATGGAAATGTTAATAGATCATCTTGAACGCCTTGTGTTAGACAATGGATAATAATTAAACAGGAAGGATTATATACTCGTACTAATATTTTGTCGTAATAAATCGCCAAGAGTGATTAAACAATCTATTGAAATAAAATCAATAGATACCATATTTTATAAATATTCGTAAAAAATCATAATCCAAAACTTGGACAAGATAAAGGTTAAGAATTTTGCATTAAAATTAACTTGCAGATGGCGGAATTAATATGTTTAGCAATCTTCTAACCTATTAAGAATTTTCTTATATTTTCATTCTTTATTACTTGTTTTCTTACTGTACCTATTGCATTCGGCCCATAATAAAATGCATCACATACTAGTGAACATTTACGATAAATATAACATTTTTTACGATGTTACTTTTACCTTTACTTTCAGTTGGTATTTTTCTAAATTAAATTATTACTCGTTTGTTTTTATTTTAATTTCTCTACTTAAGCAAGCTTCTTATTTTAAATACTGTTTGTTACGGAGAACTAATATATATGCAAGTATGTATTAGGTGTTGCGAACCTAGTTACAAATTTGTTCAGTTGTGACCAGAAGGACAAACCAAATACATCGTGAATGGAAAGTATAATCTCATGCACATTTGTTTCGTGCTTACTGGCTTCTTAATTTGCTATGTTGTTAGTATTTAACCAATCAAATGTTTGCTATACCTGTATTTACGTTATCCTAAACCTTTCTCACCAGGGTGTTCACTCGCATATATGTCGTTTAACAAAGTAACTGTAAAACAATACGCATGAAATTAGTAACGAGGAAATAATATTAATCATTTAGGTTTCGCATATTCAAAAGCGCACGTTAAGTTTATTATATTAAAACTAATTAATTTAAATTTCTATACACTGAAACATATATCTAGCCTACGCAGGTCTAGTTAATCGTCAGCCTATTCTATAGAGTCACTGTAATTTCACTTGGATGAACGCACACGTGAAAACGAATAGTTGAACGCGCATACATGATGCAAAATAATCTGGTGATTATTCAATTATGTTTGGGTAATCTATTACTATATATAAATGAATCGATTTAAACTACATTAACAATTTTAAATAATTATTATCAATTTTATTGGTGTGATGATCTAAATGTGGCAAAATTATCGGGAACTGAACGGTGAAATATCCAGAATAACAGTAATGACACTCTCTTTTCGCAAAACAATGACTAGTACATTTGAAATAATATAGCCTTTTTTGGGTGGGTTAGTGGATCGAGGCTCAAACACACTACTGAATAATTCAGAAGGGTTGATGATTGAAGATAAAACTGTGGCCAAGTAAATGAATTTTTAATTTAGTTATGAAGTTTTGAGGTACCGATATAAAAAGTACTTCATTAATTCATTTTTATCGGTAACATGTATATTGCTCTGCTCCTAAACCGAGCAAATTTTGAACTCCTTAAATATTTTGTATGTCGCAAAGTATTTTTCTTCTTAATTTAGATATTAATTGAACTCCTATTATTATTGAATCTGAAAAATGAAAATGCCTTAGTCCACTCATTTAGATTACAGTTAAATACTGTTTGTTGCGGAGATCTAATATATATGCAAGTATGTATTCGGTGTTGCGAACCTAGTAGCAAATTAGTTCAGTTGTAACCAGAAAGATAAACCAAAGGCAGCATGTTCGGAAAGTATAATCTCATGCACATTCGTTTCGTGCTTACTGGCGACTCATCAGTAGGAGCGGGTATTACACCCTTTAACCACTATATATTTGGTCGAAGAATGTGGAATAATAGAACGGTACAATCTCCTAGACGAATGTGTAAACCTGCAATGGTAAAGCTAACATCATGTAAAGTCTACGACAATGCGACTTCACCGCTAACTCACACTATATAATATATATACCGAGTCTGTAAAGGATACTAACACTATGGCTATTGTGTTAGTAACCGATAATAACATTATTGTACCGAAAAGTTACATGGTACTAACAGTATGGTTTCCGAGTCGGAACATGGTACCAACATGATGGATATCAATTTATGCTATATTTCACCAAAATTTAGAATTACAACAATTTATGCACACCTGGTAATCCAGTAAATCCATACACTCTGACCTTGATCGATATCAGTTATCACATTTCGCGGTAAGCATGACATCATTCTCTTCAATATATTACAGTTAAATACTGTTTGTTGCGAAGAGCTAATATATATGCAAGTATGTATTAGGTGTTGCGAACCTAGTAACAAATTAGAAAAAATAATAATATATTAATATTTCTTCTAAAGGGAGAAACTGATATTTATTTCGGAATAAATGGATCTTGATTAGTTGGGAAAGATAAAATAAACATCAAAGAAAAACAAGGATGTCCAGTTGTATACTAAGCATATACACCAAGCTAATTAAAATCAGAGGAAAATTATATTGGCAACGTAACACCTTTGTTGTTTCCTTTGTTGCGCTTCAAACAAGGCCCGATATCACATTTAAATCTCTAGCAAAGACATGTCAATAAAGAAGCTATAATTCACTCTTGAAGTATCCTGCAACAAAGCCGCCTTTAAACAAGATTCGATACAGTATCGAGCAGAGTTTCTACACAAGAAATATTACGAGCCTTCGTACCGCATTCTGGCAATAGCGCTGGCTGTATTCTACTTAATTTGATTGTGAGTAGCTGCAGTTTTATTTGCTATGTCAAAATCGTTGTCCTATGCATCAAAGTATGATTTGAACAGAGTTGAGATAATACCGCCTTACTGAACAAGCAAGCTTCAACCATGCTTGCGATATGACAGATCCAGCACAATAAGTGAAGTTTTATTTGATTGTCAAACGACGAGCGTTGATTGACGGATTCACAAATGTCTCTACTGATGTAAGTGGATTAATTTGTGGTTAATAATCACATTGGGCCTTGTGTCAGCTTCAAATGTGAAAGGCTGTCTGTAAAAGGCTAAGATCCATTCAATTGTAAAAATTCTGAATGCACAGATGCACTGCACACACGCACAAACGAACCCACATGCCTTTAGTCGCTCTGAGATCGGCAATATTTAGAAACGGCTTTACTAGGTTCTTAGATTTTCTTTTTATCACATTTCTCAAATTCGGTGAGATTGTGATGCTGCTATCCAGATAAGCAAACCATCCAACTCCTTCCAATTCATTAACTTGCAATCGTAAATTGAGGTGAGTGGTTATTTATTCTATAGTAGTATCTTAAATTAAATGAGCGCACGTTTCATACTCAAATATGGATAAAAAGCTGTATTTTATTCCATAGCGATTTTGGGAGAGTGCGATAGCCTTATAAAAGCTATTATAGTCTGCCCAATAAAGCTCGTCTAATTTACCACCTGGGAGGAATTTTTTGCCAGCATTTCGATAATATAGGCGCTGAAGCTGGCTCCATGGTTAATATGCTAACCGCGAACAGTATGACAATGGCTTGAACCTAGCTAACTGAAATGACAATAGTAGAAGCAGCAGTAGTATTAATAGAACTAGTAGTAGCTTAGATTTTAGTATTATTATTAGTAGTCTTAGTAGTAGTAGTAGTATTAATAGTAATATTAGTAGTACTAATAATAGTAGTCGAATTACTAGTTGTTTTTGTTGTAATTATATTAGTAGTAGTATCAGAAATAGAGGTAGTAGTAGTAGCAGTAGTAGTAGTTGTAGTTTTTAAGATGGATGGAACGACGGAATGTGTCTAATTGTTTTTAAAACCAAAATTCTTTGTGGTCTGATTATTTAGAACAACAACTGTATTAATTAAAATTGCCTTCGGCGCTCAACTCACACATTTACATTTCACATAAAGTCATCATTATTAACCGTTAAAATGATCAATGCCGCAATGTAAGTCAATATTTATTCATTTTACCCTTGAAATATTTATATGTATCAATTCAGATCTCTTAAATAAAAAAAGCATCCTTAAATAGTTAACCATTTGTAGTTCAATTCTATTGTACAGAGGAAAAATAAGTCAAGCACAGGAAACATTTCCTATTATCTACCATTGGATAGATTTATATATTTTTGGAAAGTAAATAAAACCGAAAATTGAAATGTGCAGAGAGTTTGCAATAGAGGAATATGCAATCATTTACGAACTTCGTAAGTTGATCGAGAATTTAAGCATGCAATTGATAAAAAATGTACTTGAAAACAGAATAAACTGCTGCTTCCATACCTGCTGGTAAAGGCAAATGTGTGATTTAGTGGTATTGAATGTGTTTTCGACGCGGACAAATACGCTCAACTCAATGGCATAATAAAGTAGATTGTATGTTTTCTGTTTCTACACTAGTTTGCCTATTTAGAACTCTCTGTCTAGTGAATAATTAAACAAAATGCTTATGATTGCCATAATACATTAAATCAAGCATTGTTTTGTTATATAATTAATCTTTCAAATATTAACAGACCATTTCGTCAATTAATGAAAAATACACATCACGTTGGTAATCTATATTAGAATGGAAACATTCTATATAATGTGTGTAATGTTAAGACCGAGGTTGATTATTGTTAAGAAGTCTATTTAAATTACGAACAACTTTAATTTTCGTAGTTCACCTACGTAGCGTAAACGACACCTTATTTCATGTTTTGACATGTTGTTTCCTTGGACGTCATTGAACGCAAATGAAATCGAAAACTGTTTCTCTCTACTTCGGAAAAGTTCAATCTAGAACAGATGTGAAGAATCTTTACTAAATAAATCCTTATTGCATAATTACAAAATGGGGTGCTATGCAAATAATAAATTGCAATAGAAAGGTGAATAAAATTTCAACGTCTGTGATGTACATGAACTCTTCGCAGACTTTTAATAACTGATATGTCGAAAAATCCATTATTTATTTGTTCTGATGCTGTTTTATAATACATAAATATTAACTTTCTTTTTATTACATATGCAATTAAAAGTTTACGTTCTGGTAATTAATATCCTATCCATACCGCATGCTAACATAGCAGTAAAGTTAGAACATACATTAAAAATTTAATGTTTGCATAATTTTTATCTCAACCTTATTCCATTTGATATTATAGGAATTTTTTATCTTTAAATATGCGTCTACTCAAACGAACTATTAGAGATAATAGTATTCGATATATTTTATTAAGAGGCACAACGCAGGAAGCTATATTGAATTAAAATAAAAAGTCTAAAGCTATCAAAATAAGCCTATTTACATGTTATTAGAAAGCACGTGTCTAGAGAATCCCAAGTTGTTTCCGTTTAACTGTTTGGTAAAATAGAACTTCAACTGCAATTCATCTCATGATCAAATGATGTCGGTGAACATTTACACAAAATTTATAAAGCACTTCATTTTTCATACAAAATGATTGGTGTGTTTAACATTGTGGAATTAAACGAAGATTAATTTCGCGGGTAGTGATAACAATTGCTTTAATTAAGGTTGCGATTTTGATATAAACATGTGACCCGTTATGTACATACATTTGTCAGCATAAATTAAGAATTACATAGTATAAAAGACAGTTTATCCACTAGATCGGTTTTGATCTTTTCTACACTATACAAAACTTAATTTAAACTGACGAATACATGTACATAAGGAATCAGGTGTTTATATCATGATCGCAAACTCGATTAAAGTAATTGTTATCACCGCCCGCGCAACTAATTTTAGTTTAACTATATAATGTTAAACACATCGATCATATATTAAAAAGAGTGAAGTGCTTTTCGATTATAAGTATTATAAATTTCTTTATGCAAAAGTATTAAATAACATATTGGATTATCTGCTTCGTTGTGAAAACTTTAATAGATACATTGAAAACTTTAAACAATTTAAGCGTATTAATCTAAAGAATAATTATGCCAAATTAACAGACTTAATTAAGGTAGAATGTAGAATAAATGAATTTAGAGCGGGAAATATTTTCAAATAACTTTTAATTATTATCACCAAAAACGGTGCGTAATCATTAAGTGAACTTTTTGTTCATTTGATTTTGGCTCATATTTATTCATGTCATGCGTACCAGAGGAATATATTCAAATTTAATATTTTTATATACAAAATATTATTTCTATAATTATCATCATAATTAGTTTGCTAAAATTTAACAGTCAATATTCACAATACTTTTTTGTGCAATTAATTTATTAAAATAATAACCATATTTCTATATCCAGAAATTTTTCAAACTACTGATGTCAATCTAATTAGTAATTTCATTGTTACACTTCAATTTATACGACCCATCAAGTATAAATTATTTATAATATAACTTTTTGAAATTAATAAAAACAGAAATGCTGAATTAACTTTGTCATCATTATAATTATTTAAGATGATTACATTTTTGCAAATATTTTGTTCGCTTAAGTTAGGTGGGTCTATTATGCGAAGTCGCTCAGTGTTAAAATTAATGGTTTCATCTCGAGAATACTCAATAGTTCCCAGCACTTTGATTAAGATATTTATCTGTTCCGCTAAAATATAAATTATCTCTGCTGAAGAAGGTTGAGAAGTCATTTTTTAGCGTAACAACCTGTTTTATCGACTAAGCGCCAAATTGCGGAATCTGCCGAGCACGTCAATAAAAACAAAGTTAGGCTACGCGTCCACCTTCTCCACTAGATACTATTCATCATTGCAGGGTGTAGCGCCGTAAGTACCATTTAAATTTCACAACGAATTTCCCGGCACATAGGCCGTTGCATGTAGATTGTCGGATATAAGCTTGTCGGTGGTTAGCGCCTACGCTCTATGTTAACTGTTTTAGATGTTCATGAATGTCTTAAATGATGCAGTAATCTTGCGGCTCTTCGGTTACAAATTAGCCTTTTAAATATCTGTACTCCATAGAGCTTGGTTTTCGGAGCAATGTCCGTAGTTTTCGGTCAAGTAAATCAAATTACCCACTGTAAAAAATGTAATTTGTCATGTTATGCACTATGGGCCTTGGAGCACCAAAATCTCAGATTCTTTTTTATTGTCCGCTGCACTTGCTCAGGCGTCGCGTTAGTCTGAGTGTGATAATTCGCTGCTCGAATAGTCTGATATGTAATAAAATGTCATTTAAGCTTGTTGCAAGGAAATATTATTCTTCAGTTAAACAGCTGAAAAGACTTACCATTTCTTTGTATGCTTCTTCGTAATCTAGCCATAAATACTGATCGTCACAAATTGTTTAGTTATAAATAACATTTGACTTGCGTAAATATGCAGGAATCACAAATAACTTTAGGAAAGTGTAATTATCTACAAACAGAAGAATGACTCTAGTTTCGGCTGGCAATATTCACCACTACTTCTTTAAATGTAAGCGAATGATACATTAATTATATAAGTGCAGCCAACGTATTATGATAGCTAAAAAGATTTAGTCAATTACCCGACTACAGATTCGTGCCATGACCTTGGGAATGCTGAAAAAGGCTTTTATTGAAATATTAAATGTTGCAAATAAATCAAAACTATTTTAAGCCTTTTTGAAATTTTGTTGCGGTGTGTACAATTCGTTTTCTTCAATGCCGCGTTTTGCGTACGCGGGTAATAGTTGTACACGGGCAGTTACACAAAGATCCGATTCTTCACACTTTCCGATTTTGTTTTGTCTTTGATCGGGTTGAATTCTTCTTTTTTCAACTGAAAATGTGGTTCTATCACATCTTTGTTTATTGGCCTGGCTTCAGCATTCCCAAGGTCATGGCACGAATCTGTAGTCGGGTAATTGACTAAATCTTTTTAGCTATCATAATACGTTGGCTGCACTTATATAATTAATGTATCATTCGCTTACATTTAAAGAAGTAGTGGTGAATATTGCCAGCCGAAACTAGAGTCATTCTTCTGTTTGTGGATAATTACACTTTCCTAAAGTTATGTGTGATTCCTGCATATTTACGCAAGTCAAATGTTATTTATAACTAAACAATTTGTGACGATCAGTATTTATGGCTAGATTACGAAGAAGCATACAAAGAAATGGTGTCTTTTCAGCTGTTTAACTGAAGAATAATATTTCCTTGCAACAAGCTTAAATGACATTTTATTACATATCAGACGATGGGTAAATTTATTGTATCCCAGAATCCGGCAAATATTTTCTTTGTGCTAATCCTTATTATATATTCGTTTTATTTATCTTTATTAGCATATAAGTGAAATTTTATTATTTCATTTTTTACTTTATTGCTATAAAGTAAAATTAATAATATAGGCATTATAAATGGTTTAAATTATAGGTAAAAAGATTTCTTATTCCAGTTTCGTAATATTAAAATTAAAATATTCAAGTGTTTCCGGAAAACTTTTAATAGAAGGAGAGTCCATTTTTCTTTACTATTGACAGGTGTTGAATTAGCAGATAAATAATAAATTAGTTAGTGGTTCCATAATTTGGAATGTACGTGTATTTGTGATAATCATATTAAGCTAGATTTTTTAAATGTTTGCCGATTTAAAAAAAATTTTCATAAAAATATTAAATAATAAAAATTAAATTATATATCTATATATATAATATATATATATACATATATATATATATATATATATATATATATATATATTAGATCTTTGTCTCTAAATTACCAAAATGCGATTGCACGTACTTTCTTGACTTATAATTTTGATGTATTTGTTTTTGTATTTTGGAAGGCAAAAAAATTAAATCATTTTTGCCACAATTTTCAATTTGATACACATATAATTTTTAATAGAGTTTCACTTTTTTTGCTTGGTATTCAATATTTCCCTGCATTTTAAAATTAATTCCAGAATTCCAAATTCAAAGTTCATGACATTTAAATTGAGTTTACGAACGGATAATCGAATTCAATTTAATTAGCTGCTCCAACAAATAGAGATAACGATTTTCCAATTTTTTCGTACAAGCTATGTTTAGGTTCAAGGCGCGATATTTAAAAAAATATAAATGCTATTTACAAAAAATAAATCTGGCACAATATCTTGAAATAAATGCGTATATTTAGATCGTAATTCATTGCATGAATTGTTCAGCGTTACACCCTAACTCATTTCTTGTTAAAAGAAAATACACTTTTTTAAATGTTATGGATGTACTTCAAGCTTTATTTTATATTTAAATTTAAAATAGATTCAATTAAGTATACAATTTTAAAAATATCACCATTCAACAATAATACGTTTTGGTTCTTGAGACTCAGAAATTTCACAATGAATAATTTAAATTCACAAATCAAGCATTTTTTTACTGTATTAAAAAAATAAGCATTTAGAAGCGATTTTACTTGCATAAAAGTTCCTAATTAATTTCATATAAATATCTAATAGTTCCAGTCTAAACATTAGTTTGATATTTACTATAATTAAACTTAAAAATAAAAGTTAAAAGGATGTTTTTCTTAAATATGAATAATACACATATTTATCAAAATTTTATACTAATAAATTATGATTCTGCATTTCTTTAATTTAAATCTTTTAACTTCAGTTTTCCATATATGCACGATTTTGTCAACAATTTTTACCAGAAGATGTTTTGAGAATTTAAGGTTCGCAGATTAATTTCTCGAACTTAACTGCAATATCATCGGCTTTATGTGAAATTTCAAAATAAAAAAGTTAATCTGTGGAAATGGTATTATGGTGTCGTGCCTCACATTCTAGGAAATGCGTGGATAAATCTAAAAAAGAAAATCCACTTAATGAATTGAAAAAAATATTTATAGTTTTATTAAGTGGTTTGAACGACAAGAACTAAATCTTAGTAAATTTGGAAAGTTTTTCTAAAGTGAAGTGTGCTTTCTTTTATATCGTGTGTAACAGTATCGTTCCCAAATGCAAAGATGAAAAGTAATTCTGTCCAATAACAATGACGTCCTTTATCTGTTTCTCCTAGAGAATCTAACAAATACAAAATTAATATATTTTTTTAAATAAAAACACACAGAAAATTGAAACAATGAAAGAATGTAAATGTGTGAAATAAGAGAACGTCCAGTCATTTACTTGCATTCCTTCCAGTTTAGCCTCAGTGCTACAAATTAATTATTTATAGATGTCGCACGTTATTGATTGACTGTTCCGCTATTTAATGGAAAAATAAACAAAGAAAAATAGGTAAAGGAGTAACAAAAGCAAACTGAAGATAAGCACAGAAATCTGGTTCTATCAGATTCCAGATTAAGTAGAATAAATTGCACACTAACAACGAAATACAACATAAGAACAATGTTAAGACAATCATTTACTATAGTCAATAAGCCACCGATTCATAAAGAAAAAATAGAACCCCTCAAAACATCAGGTGTTTTTGAGATACCTTTTAAAGATTGAAAACTCAGCTATATAGGTGAAAAAATGCGTCCATTAAAGGCACGTAGTGGGGAATATAAAACTGCATGCAAATATGGACGTAGTCATAGATCAAATTTGGCCAGGTACAGAATGAGGACAGGTCATCAGATAAACTGGGATGGCTGCAAACGGATTACAATATGTAACCAAAATAGATTAACAAGGTTGATTACGGAATCAACTGAAATAATATCAGGAACAAATGTCGTGAATGTGACATGTGTAGAAAAATAATTAGGCGCCATATTTGATGAAGCCTTTTCGAATGGAACGAAAAGTGGATTGGAGGAATTATAGTTATCAATAAATCCAACTAAGAGACCGCAACGATGAATTTGTGACAATAAACGGAAAAAAATAAATAGATTTAGAATGAGGTAATTTGGCTATATTCGTTGTGAAGCGAGTGCACTTTGGGAAACTTACATAGTTACTTATAAATTATTTTGCATATATACACGTGTATGCATTTATATAAATTAATTGGTGGATGGATATTTAAATAATTAAATAATATCTGGGAGGACTTTACATGGTTCCTTATATGTTTATATAGATATGCAGTTTCTATATGGCGTATACACGTAAATCTCTATGGATAAATATTATCGATTTATATTAGATGTGAGAGGAAATCAAATGGTTGCTTATAGGTTTATCTAAATATGCATAATAGGTATGTATATATATATATATATATATATATATATATATTTTTGAGAGAGAGAGAGAGAGAGAGAGAGAGCGAGAGAGAGAGAGATTGTGCAGAGACATATATATGAATGATTCTATATATTTATATAAGATGTGAGGTGAACTCACATGGTTGTTTATATGCTTAATTAGCTATTTTCATTATATATATGTGGATGAATATTTAGATTCTTATATAAGATGTGAGGGGAACTCACATGGTTGCTTGTATGTTGATTTAGATATAACTAATATATATGGTGAGTAGACGTGTTTAAGTATGGGTATTTATGTTTTCATATAAAATGTGAGTATAAATAAAAATATATATGTGAACAAGATATAATACATACTCAGAGTGGAAAGTAGGTACTTGAAGTACAAAGAACCCATTTTTTTGCTTATATATATACATAGACATATAAATAGATATTTAAATACTAACAATTATGTTTTGACAGATATAATGTATACATTGAGGAACTCACTTGGCTGCTTATATGATATTAACATGATATATGGTGTAAAAACGTATATATATAATGAATAGATAGATACTTATGAAAGATGGGAAGAACCCACATGGTTGCTTATATGCTTATCTATATATATAAATAAGATATAGTGTGTAGCCGTATATATAAATAGATCTTTATTTATAAAATGTTGGTATAAATAAATATAAGTAACTAAATAATAAAGCTCAAATAAAAAAATAAAATAATGCTAATATATTATATAGCAAAGATGATTCGTAGGAATCCATCTTGTTGCTTAGATGTAAATTTATATATACATAAATATTTATGTAGTTTGGACACAATTATCTAAATGAAAAAAAATATATAGGATATGAGTATAAATGTGTATTTGATTGAGATACCATTCGTTAGTGGAGGCTAAATATTAGGTCTTGTCCAAAAGATAGAATTATTTCAACATTTTTACTAAAATCTCTCTATATTACCGATTGCACACTGTCTGAGATTAATTAAACCGGGAATTTGAGGATTTATGCAGTATGATTAAGATGAAAATAATTTGTTGATCCCTCTACGCGCCCGGAAAAGTAATTAAACAATTCGAGACATCACGGATAGGCTTGAATGTTAAACCATAGCGTTTGCTTATAGTTATTCTAGAATTTTCACTTTAGATTAGAGAAAATATATGTGTATATAGGTTTTTGTGTGTGTGGCGGGTGACGTGGAATATTTTGTGTATACATGTGTGTATAAGAGAATGGGTATGAAGACCGGAAATTAGGGCAGGCATATTTGATACTCAAGTATTTTTTGAATTTTGTCGGAGTGCCAGCTTCATATATGCCAATGCCGGGCATTGAATAACATAGAAAAATTATCGCCACTCGTACGCACTTATTTTGCTGTCCATATATAGGGATTGCAGTTTGATCCTAGCTAGTCAAATTGCCGTCGTTATTTGATGATGATCATGGAAGTTCGAAACACGTCAGTTTGTGTAACTGATGGTAGTTTTGTTATGTTGTTCGACGACCTGTTAAATCCATAGGACTGATGCTATGAATGTTATATAATCCCACATTAAATACAAAAAAAATATTGATTAATATATGATGAAATGTTAAAGCTTATAGGCTATGCAGCGTGGAAATATTCAGTGCACCTACAAGACCATATTTTCATCATTACATTTCATGTTTGGCAGCAGAATTAATAACCGCTTGTGGAATCTTCTATACATATTTAAGGCCATCGAACAATTTTTATACACACAGTGGATAAATCTTTTTAAATGCAGTTTCGCTTAAATGCAATTTATGTTTATAAAAATATCAATTGTTACGTGAAAAACATACATTCGTTTAATCGACACTGATTTTCTAATATATGCAGTTATGTATGTAAATATTTTACAGCATATATAATTACATGACAAATAATTTTTATATTTGCAAACTGAATTGTGCGGTTCAAACCGCAAACTATGTATATATGGAAATTAAGGATAGATATGCGGCTCTCACCTCTAGCAGTCTCGCATTGAACTTGACTGGAAATGTCGGCTGCACAATTTTTTGCAGTCACGAACATGCGTGTGGCGAAAGCTGCAAAAATTTAATGTCCACGATTAAATCAAAATTGTGCAGCCCACATTTTGCTCAAATAAATAAAATTTTAATTAGTTTTATATTTTGAGTATTTGTGGGTTTTACATAAGCTACTTATTTAATCATAATCAATTAGATAAGGTAGAATAACCAAACTTGGATAAAAATCCGGTAAGCAACTGGGAATGAAGTCTAATGGAGATATATTACTTATATAGCACAACAACTAAAATGGAAGAATGCTTAATTTCAACACATCTAAAGAAACCAAATCATGGCTTCAATCTCGAGGCAGAACGTGGGATGATAGCTAAAAACATATCTTTCAGTACTTAATTGCGTACAAATGTCAGTAGTTCGTGTGTACAATAAAAGATTGCGCGGAATACCGAACTGGCAGCAACAGCAGAAGCTTATTTATGAAAAAATAGCAATGGTTGTTGTGCATAATTCAGAAACAAATCTTAATGCTTGATTTATTAAACTCTACGCTGTTTACAGTAATTAACTTGCAAAGTTGATGTCTATTTCGAAGCCATAGCAATCAATCAGCAAAAGTATCAAAATCTCCAAAGGTGCGTATTACTCAGCAAAAGGTACGATAAAATTACTCGTAATGTGAATCATATATATTTCTCCCATACTTTTTATGGGCATCGCAGATGGATCCTCGTTAGTCAGTTTGCTTTTGTGCTCTGAAGATGATCATGGAAGGTCTGTAATTTGTACAATTTTGCTATCATCGTTATCAACGTTCCAAATAGCACCAACACTAACAAAAAATATAATTCAGGTCGAGATTTATTAATCTATTATAATTTAAACGACATCATAATTTCCATAATCAAAATTTTTGTCACGCGGATAGAGTATTACCTAAACGGCATCAGAAATTATACGTTTTTCTTTCCGATAAAAATTGGAGAACCATTTAAAATACACACAGAAAGTTATTGCAGACGAATAATTGTAGTTGATTAACTAAATTCTTCTTTTTACACAGATGTGTATAGTAATTGTCACAAAATAGTAGAAACCTTAGCGATGCAGAACTAATCTGATGAATGTCAAATAAAAGTCTCCTAATTTTTCTTATGCTAATACCAAAAATATTTGTTAATCTGGGTACACATATGTGTACCCAGATTATGTGTATGTAATAATCGAAACCAACAAAGCCGATTATCTGTTGATTCAGCATTGATAAACATTTCCAAGGGAACAACAACTAACTGAAGTTGAAGTAGGTGTGTAAACAGCATCATTATTAATATTATCACCACCAGAATCTACTCAAATTTGCGAGCGAATAGTGCTGCTATCTGTAATCACCGAAATATAAAAAGAGTACGAAACAAAATATATATATATATATACATATATATACTTTGTATATATATATATATATAAATATATATATATATATATATATATATATATATGCAATTGCGTATTAAGTTTATCATCAATAACAAATTAAGTACAACTGGGGCTAGAAGGTTAAACTAATATCAGCATTAAATAATTTTATAATTTCATGTAACAAGGGTTAAATTTTTACTGGTGACTCATCGGTAGTAGCCGGTATTCGCTATATACTAATAATATATTTTTGCAAAAAATTTGGGACAGGTGGACGGAGCAATCTTCTCATATATGTTTATCGAAACCACCTTACTCAATACAAGCTTAAGCACTGCTTAATTTATACTACGAAATGCATATAAAATATAATTGATCTATATTAAAAGCTCGTAATAGTGATTTAATTAAATTTTATCAACAGCCGTGCAAAAACGTCTGTTTAAGAGAGTAACTTTAATCTGATTAGATTTATATTTGATTCTTATTCATATTTCAATATATATATGTATGTATATATATTTTTATATATATATATATATATATATATTTTTAAGTTATTTACAGTTGAAGATTACTTAAAGGAATATGAAAACGGTTCTTGTATCTCGTAAAATTTCTATTTATTTTTGAACTTGGAAATAGTACTCTAAATTTTACTCGTAATTTATATATTGTTTGACTGAAATTTTTTTGCTCGCCATTCAATTTAAATGAAAATGTACTTTAAAGATATTTATAAGCGTACCTGACTTTTAATAAAAAAATAATATATCTAAATAGAGTTTTGATAGTCGACTGAATTCATAAATAAATGCTGTTCTATCACAAATGATAATAATACAGAAGAAACTCTTTAACTTATGCTCAGTTATGAACCAGATTTTAGTAAAAAATATGAAACCAATAAAATGTTTTATGATTGTAGTCCAATATTCATGCTAGCGAACTATCCAATAAAATGTTTGCATGTCTAGAATCCTTTTATTTTAATCGTATTCCTCAAAGATTCATTTTGTTAAAGGCCCAATAATTACGAAGCCGGTCTTATGTAATAATTTTACTATTCTGACAAAAAACGTATCATATTCGGACATTATAGTTTAATTCAATTTAATTTCTCCAAATGGAAGGATATCATTTCTATATGGAAGAGTCAGAAATGACAGGCTAAACTTTACATAGAAGGAAATGACAATAAGATACAACTGAAGGACAGACGGGCGCAACTCGTAAGTAAATATGTAATGGAAAATTCCATATAGAGTACGGCTTTGGTCGAAGTGACTGAGTTGCAACTCTTTGAATTATGTTTACTCTAATGTGAGTCACAGTCGCGGCAATTATAGTTTGAATTAATTTCTGTTCCAGTTGCAATAAAGTGATAAATAAACGCTATTCATTCACGTTGTCTTTAACAAAAGCCAAAATTTCCTCTTTATTTCATAACAGTCTTAGAATGTGTAGCAAGTACATTAAGAAATTCAATAAACATGCTTTTTTCTGAAGTATATATTTATCCTTTTATCAATCAGCATTCATCATACCATGCTAAACAATCAAAGGTTTGATTCGGATTTCCGGTTAATAAATTTCACAAATTACAACCATTTTAGAGAAGACAACCCAAATTAAAATTAAGTTATAGAATAGACTAAGTGAACAGAAGAGAAATAAAAATCAAAGATGCCATAAATTAAACCGAACGTTAAAAACAGACCGAAAAATTAACCAATGCATCATCATTAACAAAAGAAATTGTGACAAAGCTCAAGGCAAATTAATGAAGTAAGCAACAACGATAGCAGCACAATTACAAACAAGACGATAAAAAAACGCAAAAAGCAAAGAAAAAATTAACGGTCAAATAAATAAACTACAAAATAAAAACAGCAGTAACAATGTGCTTTAAAGCAAAATATTAAACACATCGTAAAAATGAAAAAAACAAGGACAAGTACAGAGGAGAAAATTGCAGAATAAACACCACCAATAACAAGAATACATAAAACCTCGAAAACCGAACTAAAAACGAACAATATGAGACTCGATTGCGAATCTTTGTAATCATCCTTGTGATGCTAGCACTACGAGCACCTTCAAAACGTACGAGACACAAATACCGAACTAACTGAAATCAATAACAATAGCAGTAATATCTTCACATAAAGCGAAAACGAGATATGGGTGACAAAACAACAAATAAACGAACTAAAATAATAACAATATTAGCACCCCTAAATAATGCAAAACAATCTACGTAAACAGTGAAACTGTTATCAAAGTAAACGAGGGCAGTTAGAGAAACATTAACAGAACAAAATAAAAAAAACTATAAAAACTGCACAAAAACGTATGGAGGAGCACAATCAACAAATAAAACAACAGAAACAACAAGACTCCATAACATAAAACTGGAAATAACTACCAGAAAAACTAACTAACAAAGACAAATACAACAACGAATTCAACAAGAAAACCAACAGCAATACTATCATCATATAAATGAAACGGATTAAAAACGTGATAAACGAAATCAGAGACGAATGAAACAAATAAAACAAGTGTATTAATTTAAGTTTGCGAGCTTGAAGTAAACATCTATCCCACTGTATTTAATCAGTCGTCGAACAACATAGATAACCACCGTCAGTCACCCGTACTGACGCGTTCCGACCTTCCATGATCATCCTCAGAGTACGGCAGCAAACTGACCAACGAGGATCAAGCGCAATGCCTATATATGTATCGAAAGCAAAATTAAATATGCGACTTACCACTACTAGTGTCGCATACATTGTACGTGACTGAAAATGCCGGCTGCACAATTTCTATGCAGTCAAGAACATTAATGTTTTTGCCGCGTTCACTATATATATATATATATATATATATATATATATATATATATATATTATATAAAATTTAACAGTCAAATACAATGTATGCGATAATACTAGAGGTGAGATCTACATATCTAATTTTTCTTTTTATTTATATATGCATTTAGCTTTGATCCACGCTAGTCAGTGTTCAGTTGTACTCTGATTATTGTCATGGAAGATTAAAACGCGTCATTACGTGCGACCCAAGGTAGCTATGTTACGTTGTTCGACGACAGATTAAATACAATTGGATCGGTGTTTATTTGAAGCTCGTAAACTTGATTTGAAGAATTTTTTCCAACACCTGCGCAATCAAATATTGTTTAAATTTATTACCTGCTGCAAAAACTCTGCAACTTAATGTCAAACTATTTGAACCAAGAGAAAACGAAAACAGGAACTTAATCAGCAATTAAAGCACTACAGATAAAAGAAAAATCAAAAGCAACCGCATGCAAACAAAAACAGCGACACAATAAACAAATAAAACAAAGCACTGAGAGTTAGAAGAAAATCGTAGACTGGAAGAAATATACCAAATAAAACAACAACAAAAGCAACAGGAATGCAACAACAATTAAATGTAAAAGATGGAAAGCTGGCACTAAACAAAAACTGCAGAAATAAAAGAAACATATAAAGCTAAACGATAAAAGCCGCACAAAAAAGAAAAAAACTGCAAAATAAAATAATTAAGCAGCAACATTTAAACAAAAATTAAAACAGTAATCAGAAAAATATAGAAAAGGAGTAAAGAACAGCAAAAAGGACCGAATCATCAAATTAAACAGCAGAAACAACATATGGAGGGACAAAACCACAAAAAACAGAAATAGCAAAAAGCTGCACAAAGAGAGAAATCAGGGACGTAATCAAAAACTTAAAAATGAGCACTAACAACTGGAATAAAAACAACGAATAAAAATTAGCGACAACAACCAAGAGAAAAATGTAGTCGGAGAAAACATCAATAAATAAAACAAGGGAAATCGTAAAAAATAACAGCACAACATAAAACAGAACGACACAATCTGCGCAGAAACAAAGACGGAGATGCGTACGGCAAATTGAGCCGCAGAAATCACAAAAAGAATAAAATAATCACATGAAGCCTAATGATTAAAATAGCACGAAAAACTAAAAGTAGAAATAATCATCAGCGTAAACAACGCCAATAACTAATATATGAACACTACTAAATGGAATATAGAAATATAATCAATAATTGAAACTACAGCACTAAAAATTTGAATATCAACAATACAAAAAACGAACAGGAAAAAGCGCACAATAATAACAAAACGCACAAAAAATTATTTAAAACAATAATGACTTCAAAATACCACACATAAAGCCCAACATTAAAAAATACGTAACAACAAAAATAAACCAAGAAAAATTTTTAAAATGTGCATTAAAACAGCAATAACATCAACACATGCACAAAAATAACGAAAATGGCGTTTTACAAGAAAAAAGAGGCACAAAATCAGCAAATTCCTCAGCAGCAATAGAAAAAAATGAAATCGGAACAAAAAAGCGAAACGATGATATCCAGGCAGAAATTGACAGCATAAACAAAATTATAAAACAAAGAAACCGCGATTGGAACAACAATAACGGCAACATAGAAAGTTTGTCATAAAAACAATTTAAACAACAATAACAACAGCCATTCAAACACAAAAAAATAGAAGACATTTAAAAAAGCATAAATCAAAACAGAGAAAGTAAACAACAGAAATACCAATAAATAAATAACACAGCACACAATTATACGATTTTGAACACACAAGACGAAAGACTGGAACACTATCAGCAAAGTAATTAGCAGAAATAGAAGCAACAATAAAACAACACGTAATACCAGTCCAGAAAAAGAAAGGCTAAAATTGTCCAAACTGAAACTGAAAGAACAAAAAAACAAAGCAAATAAACAGCAAAAGAACAGCAGTGAAACTACGACAAAATAATTTAAAAACTTTTTTTAATGCCTAAAAAGTTGAATAAAACAATTGCGGAGACAAGAAATAGAACAGCAGCATTATCATCAGAAGTACAACCACCACAGAAAGTCAAACGACTCAAAACAGGCGAAAAAAGGAATAAAGAATAATAGACAGCAAATTAGGCAAAGGATATAACGGATGCAATAACAGCACATCATAGGAGAAAACGTTAAATTGAGGGCAAATAACGAGAAGTAAGATAAAATCTTAACATAAAACAACAGCAACAACTACAGCAATAACATAAACCATATTATGATAGACAATCGAAACCACCTGAAAATTAAATTAAATAGGGACAAAAAGAATAAATTGCATAGCATCAAAAACAGCGGCCCTAATACCACAAAATAAAGGCGATCGATAAAAAAACATGTTAAAACCAAAGAATTGCACAAGCATAAAATAAAACTACAGAAGTCTAAACATGAGTAACACAAACCACATAATAATAAACAAAATACATCAAACTGAAATAAAAAACAAATAATAGAAATAACAACATCAAGAAAATAACTACAATATATATGTATATAAAATCGCATGAAAAATGGAAAGGTGCAACACGAAAAGCGGATTAATGAGCAGCAAGCATATCAACAAAAACATATTCACAAAATGCGCAAAGATGAAAATAAAAAAAAGAGAAAGAGAGATGCGAGCAACATTGAAAAAATTCTAATATCAGCCAAAAATATTTTAAAAAAGTGACGATAAACGAAAACAGGGAAGCATATCATCAAAGTGATGACGACAATAGAGAAAGCATTAGCTCCGCCACATACATGTAAAAGGAAAAAAGCAAAGGAAAACGTAAAAAAGCGCATAATCAGTAAATTAAATATCAGTGAAAACAGCAGCAATAAAATCCTTAAATAAAACGAAAAGATAAGAACAGCATGAAAAAAGAAGTACAGGCACAAAAACAACAAAATGCGAAAACATCAGAGCAACATCAATAAAAATATCATATAAAGATGAACAATCAAAGAAAATACAATTAAATTAACATGACGTACAAACGCAATAAAGTAGAAACGAAAAGTTAAACGATATAAAACAGACAGAAATCAAAAATGAAAACATTAATAAAACGAATCAGCGAGCAATAAATAATAAAATCCTCATAAAAAAGGTAAACAGTGATAAAAGCAAAAAATGAAGCAACAGCAATAATAGGGGAAATAAAATCACCATAAATATTTATACAAATTACAATGAAAGTAAAATAATGAAACAAAGTAACCAAACTAAAGAAAAACAATAATAAGAGCAATAGCGCCTCCACGAAAAGTGATATGAACAAGGTTATCTACCACGAAGAATTTAAAATAATTAAAGGTACGGTAAAAGAAAACATACCAACATACATAAAAGAAAACGACAGAGATAGCGAAATCAATAGCATACCCACACATAAAGAAAAAGGTACACGATGAGGTAAATAGAATAACAGCAATTTAAGCAGCATTATTAGCACAACTAAAAAAATAAAATAAGCAGAACTTAATCGTTAAGAAGGACACAATCTATAAATTAATTAAAATCAAATGCAACAGTAATAACAGAACCCTATAAATTAAAACAGTAAAGACCATACGAAAAATGATAAAAAATGGAGAATTTGAAACAAATAATGTAATCGTAAAACAGCTGCAAAACCATCACCACATGAAACAAAACTTTTAAAACTGCAGGAATATTTGAAAAAAATAAGGAGAAAAATAATATATAAAAAAACAGTACCTTTTGAAATAAATCCATTACAAAAAATGCAAAACGGTGAACAACAAGCGGAAAGTGAAAACTGAATCAGATTCAGCCAATCGAACAACAATCATAGCAACAAAAATGACACCACCACAAAAATAATAACAAAAAACAAACGAAATTGAATAATTGAGAACAGCAGTGAAATCAGTGCATAATTAAAACGACAATCAACGGAAGGAACAAAGGTAATAACACTGACTCATAAATCCGAACAACAGAAGCAACACAGAAATCTAAAACAGAGAAATTATTAGCAAATTAAGCTATGGCACAATCAACAGTAGTTATATTATCACATAAAACCAAACGAGACACAAAAAAGTAAGCGAAACCTGAGGCACAATACGAAAATGTTCAAACGCCAATAGAAAAGCAAGACAAGCCCCACAAAAATCTAACCATTAAAGACTGCACAAAAATCTTGAAATAATATGTTGACATCTAACAATCAAATCAGCAGCAATAACATCACTGAATCCCCCACAAAAAAACCCAAGAAAAAGACGAAAACAGAGAAGCAAAATCATCGCAGTAAACAACGGAGGTGGAAACAAACATTAGCATCATCAAATTAAAGAAAACTGTGCAACTCAAATAATAAAAAAAGACTCAATTAGCAAATTAAACAAAAACCATAACACAAGCAACGAAATGGAGGCCCTAAACACAAATTTAAAAGCAAAACAAAAATTTAAACAGGAAAAAAAAATTGAGCAACAACAACGACAACATCAATAGCAAAATCCACTATAATTGAGAAAAACTGCACAACAGATGTAAAAGAATGACATTTACATCAAATTGAATAACAGAAAAACGACAGCAATATCACCACCACATAAAGCGAAACATAAAACAACGTTACAAATCTAAAAAATATTAAAGAACAGAAACAAAAAATTAAATAACATGTATTTGTCAGTATAAACTAAGAATTGTATAGTATAGAAAGGCAATTCATCCAGAAAATCGGTTTCGTCCTTATTGGGAATTCATCCAGTACTGGCCAGAATTTGCCGCGAACAGGGCACGAACCTGGGCACGTCCGCGGCGGAATCTTGTTTTCTAACCACTGAGCCACCATAAAAGCAATTCTACTAGTGCAGCAGGGTGGCTCTGTGGTTAGAGCAACAGATTCGGAAGTGGACATGCTTAGGTTTGAGTCCCGTCCGCGGCAAACTCTGGACAGTACTTGATGAGTGTCCAAGAAGGACGAAACCGGTCTACTGGAGGAAGTTCCTTTTCTACAATATGCAGTAATTAGGTTATACTGGCAAATATATGCAAATAATGAGTCAGGTGTTTATTTGAAGATCGTAAAAAGGATTAAACATAATTGTTATAACCGCCAGCACAACCAATGTTCGTTTAAATGAAACAACATCACAAACCACAGCAATAAGACTATCACAAAATTGAAGACGATAAAACCGAGGAAATAGAGGCAGAATCAGCCAATCAATAAAGAACAAAACAAAAACTAATAATATCGCCACATAAATAGTAACAGCAAAACCGCGCAAAAAATCTTATAAAAGGAAGAACAAATTGAAAAATTAAATTTACAGAAATAAGACTAGCAATAACATCTATGCAAAAATAAAACATAGAAAATCTAGAGAATAAAGAAAATGGAGACAGTTTGAAAAAAATAAGCCAGTGGTATTTACATAAGTGATAAAACAAACACGTACAATTGTTGTACCAATTATAACACCACCAAATAAAGCAGAAAATTAAAAAAACCCACAAAAATTTGAAGAAAAAAGAAGCAGAAACAAAAATTATAGAAAAAGAAATATTAACAGTACTTAAACCACCACAGAAATCATAACGATGTAACCTGGAAAAATACTAAATAAGAGAGACATACAACAAGTTAAGTAACTGAAGTAACAACAACATTTAAAGTAAAACAATAAAAAATATGCAAGATAAATGGCAAAAAATAACACTACTACATAAAGCTTATCAAACAATAACGCGCCAAAATTGAGAAAACGGTGACAAATTCAACAAGAACAACAACATTGATAAGAACAGTAATAAAACCACCGAGAACAGCAACAGAGAAAACAAAAACAGGCAAAAAACTAAAATAGGCACACAACCAGCAAATTTAGCAACTGAATTATCAAAAGTAGTAAAAAGACCATTTAAAGAAAAATTATCAAACATCAGAAGGAAAATTATGATAGACACAAACAGAATAAGCCCAACAGCAATATTAAAAACAATAACATCAACACATAGTGCAAACAATGAAAATCAAACGAAAAATTGAATAAAATAGAGACAAGAACAACAAATATAAGTAAGGCATTTACACGAGAAATAAAATCACCAAAAATACAAAACAATATACACCAGGCAGAAAACGGAAATTTGAGACAACCCGACAATTAATTAATTGCCTAACCCATCAACTTAAATCATAACAAAAACATTTTAAAAATTTGAAAATTAAGACAACTAAAACAACTGGAACTACAACAGGAATAACAGAAATGTTTAAACATTAAAAAACGCACAAAAATTTGAAATAAAATAGGAAAATGAAAACAAATCAAACGAAACCAATATAACAGCATTAAAGTATCGAAAAATTAAAAACAACAAAATACCTCGCGGAATACGCAATAAAAGACACAATCCTTATGCTCAAATTTGAGAAAACAAGGAAAATAATTAACAAATTAAAAAGAGCAATATCCTAATTGGTAAACCACCGCAGAAAATCTAAACGATAGAACAAGGCACTTAAAGAAATCCGAGGAAAAATGGGTAAAGTAGACAACATCAATAGCGGCTAGCGTAAGAGTACCTTACATATGCAAGCAAACAGTTTAGAAATTTCGGGACAAATGCAAAAAACAAATATAAATAACGCAACCGCATGAAGCTAAATAATAAAAATACACTAAATCTAAACACAGATGGAAGAAACCACATAAAAGAACAACAGCAAAATGTCCCCAAATAAAAACCGCAAAAGCAAAATATGATAAAATCCAGGTAGAAAACAAAACGAGGACAAAATAAGTCTATAGAAGAACAGCAATATTAGCACAAAAACATCATCAAGTAAAAGAACAATAAAATGCACAAAAAATGCAAAATCAGAGACAAATTAACAAACGAACGAGCAGCAATGCCAAAGGCGATAAAAGCACCTGAGAATAAAAACCTGGCGGAATACGAAATCAGAAACACAACGACAAACCAAACAAGAGCAATAGCCAACTCGCTTACACACCCACATAAGGCTAAAAATAAAAACCGACGGGAAAATGGAAGAAATATAAATAAAAGAAGCTATAAAAATGTCAAGAATTGGAAACGATAATAACAAGGTCGAATCCGAAAACAGAATGTAAAATAACTAGTTCAAACAGTCACATTAACACTAATCGCTTTACTACGTAAAGCCCAACAAAAAGTCCTAAAGAAGAATTGAAAAAACGTCACATACAACAAAATATATTGACTACTATAACAAAGCAAAATCACATCACATCAAACAACACAAAAAAACCTGGCGTGACTCGAAAACAGACACATAGGGAAAATTAATCAACGGCAATAGCAACACTACGATATGAAGTCAAAGCAATAAAAGCGGAAAGTTAAAATTAAAATAAAACAGACAAGCATAAAAATTAAAATATTGTTCAAGCAAAACGAGAAAAACCAGGCGAAAACCTAAAACAGAAACACAATTATAAAGTTAATGAACAGCAATAACATCAGCAATTACACCACCACGTACACCAAATGAAAAGGAATCCCATTAGCAACTAAATCGGGAGCACAATCAACAAATTAAACAATGGTTACAACAACAGAGGTAAACATCAAATCTACAAAAGGCTAACAACCGTGCAAAATAGGAAAACATTGACACAATAAGAAAATAAATCAAGAGAAATAACAACAACTATAACGCCACCACTTAAGGGAAATCGTATAAACTGCGCGGATAAATGAAAGCATGAGCACAAACATTAAGTTGTCAAATGGCAATAGCATAAAGGATTTGAACAAAAAATATATAATTACACGCATTGGCATCAATAAAGAGCTTAATATTTATTTTTAGACTGACATTGATTTAGCCAGTCAAGAAGTCAAATTTTAAAATCATTTTATTACTTTTAAACAATCATTGATTGCGCTGGTGGTGTTAACAATTCTTTAAATCACGTTTGCGAGCTTGAAGTAACCACTTATGCCATATTATTTAACATTAGAAAACTACCATCAGTCACATGTACTGACGCGTTTCGACCTTCCATAATCATCATCAGAGTGCGATGGCAAACTGACTAGTGATGTTCAAAGCGCAATTCAAATATATGGAAAGCAATATAGGATATGCGGCTATCAGCTCTAGAAGTCTCGCATATATTGTATTTGACTAGAAATGCCGGCTGCATACTTTCCATGCAGTCAAGAACATTAACTTTTATGCAGAGTTCACCATATATATGTAAGTATTACAATAAAAAAATCATTGATTGGGCAGGTCGTCGTACTCTGATAATAATTATCATGGAAGGTCGAAACGCGTCAGTATTTGTGGCTGACCGTAGTCATTCTTACTTGCCAAAAACTCCTATGATGAACGAATTATAAAAAAATCATCCGTAAAAGACTACTGAAATATTATGAACAAAAGCAATGATTTTAATACGGAAGTTTTTGCAAAGGACAAGATCAGTGGCAGTTTATGATATATTTGAAGTGGATAATTTTCCAGTTTAATACGTGTATATTTGACAACACAGTTCAAAAACTTATTCGTATTATCCTATTTACAGTTATTTATTTTCAACGTTCGTGTAATTACATGAACAGTGGTTGCGCGAACTATGATAACATTTACTGAAATCACGGTTGCGATTTTTATATAAACACCTGCCTCATTAAGTATATACATTTGTCAGTATAACCTAAGCATTGTATATCGTAGAAAAGGAAGTTCATTCAGAAGACCGGTTTCTTCCTTATTTGTAACTCTTTACGTACTGTCTAAAATTTACCACGGACAGGGCTCGAATCTGGGTAATTCTGAATCGGAATCTGTTGCTCTAACCACTGAGCCACCCTGCCACACGCTAAAAACAGTTTTCATCTATATGCTAACTAATGTTTTTGAGTTAGCCTTTCGTTCAGATGGAGCCCATGTGGCATCTATTTAGACATAAAATTTCAACTAACAAACCCCAATCTGTCATTATAGAACAGACGCCATGCTACCTGGAGAAGTGTTATTGAATTGAACATTTATATAATTAATCGAGCATTGGTTGCGCGAGCGGTGATAACATTTATTTAAATTAAAGTTGCGATCTTGATATAAACACCAGTCCTATTGTATACATACCTTTTTCAGTAAAAACTGAGCATTGTATAATGTTCAGCTGTCTTTTCTACATTATACAATGCCCACAATATACTGAAAAATGTATGTATAATTCTTTAAATCAAGTCTACGAGCTTGAAATAAACACCAATCCCATTGTATTTAACCAGTCGTCGAAAACATTAAAAAAACTACTGCCAGCCGCAACGCACTGATGCATTTCGACCTTCCATGATAATGTAAAATTGTATTGCCTATATATATATATGTGGCGAAAGCTGCAAACAGTTAATGTTCGTGACTGCATAGAAATTGTGCAGCCGACATTTCCAGTCAAGTTCAATGTATGCGAGACTGCTAGAGGTGAGAGCCGCATATCTAAATTTGATTTCCATATATATTCAATGCGGTTTGATCCTCATAGTCAGTTTGCCGTCGTACTCTGATGATGATCATGGAAGGTCGAAACGCGTCAGTGCGTTGCAGCTGGCGGTAGTTTTGTTATGTTGTTCGACGACTGGTTAAATACAATGGGATTGGTGTTTACTTCAAGCTCGCAAACTTGATTTAAAGAATTGTTACCACCACCCGCGCAATCAATTATTGTAAAAATGTATGCAGATATTGGGATTGGTGTTTACTTCAAGATCGAAAACCTCGTTTACATAAATGTTATCACCATACGTGCAACTAATGTTCGTTTCATCAGCTTTACCTGTTTTACTTTCTCTTTCAATTTTACATATATAAAGACATTAATTGGAATATATTTATCGTTTTGCTTGCATTACTCTTTACAATTCGAAGCAGGATAAGCCAGCGTTTATATATTATATATTAGGCTTTAGTTGAAGCTAATTGCTCTGAGGTGAACGTTAGAAATGCAAATAAAACGACTGCTATTTCCATTGAAATGTTAAACATAGTATAGCCTGTGAAACAATTCTTTAATTTAATTTTGAAGATAATGTTTTTGCGAAGAAATGCGTTTAGCATAACCTCAAAAATAAAATTATTAGATTGCCTTATCCGTTTGTTAGGCGAGAACAATGGTCATAGTTGATAATTTCTCCCTAAACAATAAATTGTTAGACATTAAATATTTAATAGCACAAATCTATTTTTTAATTAAATTTTTTATCTAAAATAACAGATTTAATTACATGTTTGTGTATATACTTTTAACTCCAGAAAATCCACCGTTGAATTAAAAATAATACCATATTTTCTATGTTATAAGGTATTTTTACATAAACTAATCAGTGGCAAAATTAGGCAGATAGATATTATCAAACTCGCAATACTTTTATAATCGTTTTTCCTCACGTGTAAAATTTCCGAGATAAAGTTGACCTCAAACGTGATTTGAATTATTATAAACAATAACCGTGAGTATTAGAGAAATATCACATCCAATCAGATGCTATTTATCCCGAAATTTCACGCTCGGCACAATTGGTTAGTTAATGACATTTTGCCGAATACTTCATATTATTCCTACGGATTTCATGACAAATATTTGAAAGAAGTTTAAAATTAAGAATATAATACAATATATAATAATATAACAATATTTTGTGTGAAGGTTTAGTTTGCTTCACTTCTGTGTGTTATCTAGATAAATATAATCATAGTAAGTACGTACTCTCTCTCTCTCTTCTCATAAATCTAACTAATAATTTGTATTTTCATTTTTGTTGTTAATTATAATGAATTTCCTGTTTCAATTGTTTCGCTTCTTACGGCTATATGGCCGTAAAACATTAGTTACTATTGGCTTTGAAATAGCTGTGCATGATGCTAAAAATTTAAATGTTCAATTTGCTTAACCCCCGAGGCCATTTACTCGCAGAAAATTAAGGTTTTGTATTAGGTGACTTCTCAAATGTAGCCGAAGCCACTTTCCAAGCAATAACATATTAAAACAGGCGCAAAATTTAAAAAATGTAGAGCTCTCGTGAACTTGCCTACGAAATTCATTGTCAGACGAAAACATCTTTGTGTGTAATATATTGAGTGTGTTATTCTACAATGTTAAATGCTGAAAACATAAGATATATCTTAGGAGAAATAAAAATGTGAGCTAGACGCGTTTGATAGGTTTAAAATGGAAAACAACTTTTGAATTCTGGATGAAGGATTACAAGTACGTGTTGTTAATGACATTTACTTTAGACGAAAAAAAATTATAAACAAAGTTCAAAATCTTATTCTGAAAAATTAAAATATTCATATTGTGGACATGAACTTTAGAAAAAATATGTGTAAGTATATTATTAAATCAATATCCGACATCTAATGAGGATACAGTAAAAAATAAATTACGTATAAAACACAAAACTATATTGGACAGAAACTCCACGATATATAATAGGCACAGGTGTAATTACTCTACGTAATAATCCGTATATTTAATAAAATTAGTTAAAATATGACATAGTTTGATAACATTTTAACGATTTATCTAATTTTAATTGAAACTGCTAATTATTTTAAGAGTCGAACTGCGTAATAGCGCCAAATTGCAGCTCAAATGACGAAAAAAGCCTAATTCGGTTTTCCATTATGCGGGTTTCTTCATTCTTTGTCAATTCTCTGAAGTCTGTAATTAAACAGACTTCAAAATTAGATTGACAATTTTCTGGCTTAAAGAAACGTTGAAACGTAATAAACAATCAACTAACAAATAAAGCCGAAAAAAACGAGGAAAACATTAATAGCCCGCATTGAGATTTCACCTTTTAATATTTCATAAATACGAAGCTGTACTATTTTATCATCAACAGCAGCAGATTACCCATTAATTTGATCATCAAAATCTACATAAACTGCATTTTTATCATCGTTTTTGACAGCATGATTATCTGCACCGCAATAATAATTGCTCCTGTTTTATTTATTTCATTAACTATATTTATATCAGTCTGTTGAACAAAACATTCAGTTTGTCGTCACTTCTCTAGTATATTATCACCCGGAAAGTGCAACGTGCAATTGCCCTTCAAATTTGCAACTCAAAGTAGAAAGAATTGAAACACAAATTGGATAGAATAAATTTGTGCTCATTCTACGGTACAAATGGACATTTGCCATTGTAGTAAACCACATTCAAATGTTTTTTATCCAATTTAAAATTAATTATGGATAACGTCTGTGGAACTTTTCAGAAAGTCATGACGAATATGCAAGAAAAATATTATAGCGACTATCTGAAACATCAGTTAATAAAATTAGTAGCTGACAGCATAGAGAGGCCAACACGTGTTGAACCAACTTAAGTTGCTCCATCATCTTATAGCCGACTCGTACTCAAAATTTTCCTTCGATTCTGCGCACCCATTCCCGTCAATCCAGTTCTGCTAGAACGACTGCCTCAGTCCCATTTACGAAGAAATGAACCCATCACGATTTTAGCAATAGGATTTCCAGGCTGATATTTATAGAACGTTGTTGAATTATGTTGTAGGAGGTTTTGTAGTTATTGTAAGAGGTTTTGCGGGGTAGCTGTCTATTTAGTGATGCTATACCATTCCTACATATGCCTGGTAGCTGATATTGAGATCCGTGCTTATGATTAGTCCCTGACCTTTTTCCGAAGGGTGATGTGAGAAGGCTAAGTCGAAGTATCATACTTTTATTGAATATAATGTTGCAAAGTAAAATCAAATTCACTATTAATCCAAGTTTCGTATAAAAGTAGTCACAATAAACACAATAAATAAATCCAGAATGTCTCGGCAGAATTGACATTTTTTGTGAATGAGAAATTATTCAAAATATATAAATCCAGAATGTTTTGGCTGAATCGTTAATCATTTTTATGTTAATGATTGAAAGAGAAAGAAGATATAAATCCAGAATGTCTTAGGAGTATAGTTTAGAGTCACTGATAATTGATGAAGAGCACACAAAATATAAATCCAGGCTTTGAGCGTTCAGTCACTTAAATCTACTGCATGTTACCGGAGTATTGCGCGCGAGTGTGTTTTATTTAAAAAAACCTATTAATTACAATTAAATTTGCAGTTCAAGAAATCTCAATTAAAACTGCTTGAAACTAACAGAGATTGTTGCTAAAATCACAGTTAAGAGAAATATTGTGTAAAACCAGAATAAGCATATGTGACCTTAAAGAAAACTATATTTGTCAAAATTGAGCTTCGTTGGGTTGTAACGCGGAGCCGCGCGTTACATACACCCCCGACAATGAAAATTAGTACACAATGAAAGGGGCTAACCTTACAGGAGGTGTTATGGCTCTGCCGTAACGAGTAAACACTGATGTTGGATCTGTCGACACTGACTCTGGTTCCTCTATCCCTCGCGGCGGCGTGACGGCGTCAGTTGGCTCTGTTGCTGGTGAGATGTCGGGCGTCAGCCCGTGATCACCAAAACTGTCTGGAGGTGGAATAATCGTCTCTTCGCCGCCTGATAGGTCAACATCGAGGAACAGCGGGTCATTTTGCTGTGCTGCTTGCAATTCCTGAGTACTTATAGGTGAAGGACACAGGATCGAGGCACAGAGTTCTGTAGGACGGCTCAGGGATTCTGCAACTACGTTTTCTGACCATTTGATGTGAGTAACTTCATATTCATATTCGTGTATTCTTGTAAGTTGTGTGTTGATACGTCGTGAATATAAATACTCTTTCTCTCCTTTAAGCATCGGCCATCCAGATAGGTGTGGAAGTGTAAGATCGACCGGTAGATTGCGAGTAACTCTTTCCCTAATGTGTTAAATCGCGTCTCGCGAGGTTGTAGTTTCTTCGAGTAGAAGGCGATAGGTCGGTGTATGCCATTGATGGACTGTTGAAGTACTGCACCTATGGCAACGTCGGACGCGTCTGTGATCAATTCAAAAGGATAAGACCAATCAGGTAAATGAGGCATGGTCGCTTTGCATAAAGCCCTTGTGGCATCCTCGTAAGCCTGCATGTTGTCCACGTTGAGCTGAATCAGACATGACTTCTTGTCAAAACGGATTTATGGCACGAGATATTTGTGAAGAGGTGCCAGAATCTTGGCAAGGAAAGGTACGAATCGACAGTAGTAGTTCATCTTGCCCAAAATAATCCTAACGCTCGAACAGTGGTTGGAGGCTGTAGATCTTGAATGGCACGAACCTTAGCAGGTAGAAGTGTCATGGCTTTCTCGGAAATTTGATGACCGAGGAATTCAATTGATGTTTGTGCAAAGACACGTTTGTTGCCTTGAAGCCGGGGGCCATAGTCTGCTAGACGTGCAAGTAGAATGTCAATATGCTGCATATGTTCGTACATTGAGTTGGAGAACACCAGAATGTCGTCTAAGTAGAGAATTACAAATGGTAGACCATCTAGTATTTCGTCCATAACGCGTTGAAATGTTTGAGATGCGTTCTTAAGACCGAAAGGCATATAGTGATATTCGTGTGTGCCACCTCCGGTGAATCTGAGTGCAGTATAGGATACGGAGTCTTTGTCCATCGGTACTTGATAGTAGGCTTTCACTAGGTCGAGTTTTGAGTACACAGCATGACCGATAGCAGATCTGAGTAGGTCAGCTGGATTTGGCAGGATGTACGAATCAGACTGTGTGCAAGAATTGAGAATACGATAATCCCCGCACACTCTGAATGTTCCGGGTTCACTCTTTGGTACCACTACCACAGGCGACGCAAATGGTGAGCTGGATCGTGCACAGATGCCTTGTTGACGTAGCATGGCGAATTCTTGCTCGGCGGCCTTATGTTTGTGTGGTGCCAATGGACGTGCTCTGGGAGGATGAGGAAGTGGCTTCGATAAGATGATACGATGAGCTGTGATGGCACGCTTTCTCTTGAGATCGGGCATAAAGGAGATAGGTTTAAAAATCTCTTCATGTCGCTTTAGAACATCTTCCAGTTTTGGTACATGAGGAACTGGAGGAATTAACTGTATAGATGAGACTGCTTTGGCTCGAGTCGTGTAATTTAGCGCTAATAATAGCAACTGATTGTCGGCAGTGCGTATCTGTCGTGTTTTTAGACGTTTAGTGAGGTCGAAATGTTCGAGGAATTCACGTCCAATGATGTTTCTGGTCGTGTTGGAAATGATGAACGGATACTTGAAACATCGCTTTGAGTTGGAGAACGTGATTGTGTGTATTCGTACCCCAAACGTCGCTATGATGAAGCCATTGGCGCAGGTCAAACTGCCGGTGTTGACTGGGAAGGTGGAATCAAAATAATTGCGCTGGAGTAAGCTCACATCTGATCCAGTATCTATGAGAAATAATTCGCCAGAGTTTGCCTTCTTGACCCTTTCCGTAGGGCGATGTATGAAGGCTAAGTCGAAGTATCATACTTTTATTGAATATAATGTTGCAAAGTAAAATAAATTCACTATTGATCCAAGTTTCGTACAAAAGTAGTAAAAATAAGTAAAACGAATAAATCCAGAACGTTTTGGCAGAATTGACATGTTTTGTGAATGAGAAATTATTCAAAATATATAAATCCAGAATGTTTTGGCTGAATCGTTAATCATTTTAAAGTTAATAATTGAAGCAGAAAGAAGATATAAATCCAGAATGTCTTAGGAGTATAGTTTAGAGTCACTGATAATTGATGAAGAGCACACAAAATATAAATCCAGGCTTTGAGCGTTCAGTCACTTAAATCCACTGCATGTTACCGGCGTATTGCGCGCGGGTGTGTTTTATTATTAAACAAAACCCTATTAATTACAATTAAATTTGCAGTTCAAGAAATCTCAATTAAAACTGCTTGAAACTAACAGAGATTGTTGCTAAAATCACAGTTAAGAGAAATATTGTGTAAAACCAGAATAAGCATATGTGACCTTAAAGAAAACTATATTTGTCAAAATTGAGCTTTGTTGGGTTGTAACGCGGAGCCGCACGTTACAATGTAATCTTATCTTATATTTTTTACAAATTAATTCAATAACAGGGGTATAATAAAACACTAATATTAATTTGGCATGTAAGCTAAAAATTCACAAATAAGAATATTATGAATAGAATCCAAGCTATTCTCTTTCCAAACGCAATTGGTAGTGACTTCAAAATAAGGCAACAAATTAAATAAAAGTAATACCTCAATACAACAATAATACAAAGTTCACAAGTAGTTTAATTTACAATTTATACCGCCTAAAATGTGGGTGAGCAAAATATAGAAAAATTCAAATTAACTGATTAGCCCACAAAACGAATGGCAGAATAGATTTTTTCTGTGAATCCAATCAGTTGGCTCAAAAATAACACACAGCGATAGCTAAAAAAGTAAGCAGTAAAACAGTGCGCGTTCAAATAAAACCGATAAATTATGCACGAAAATAATGAACTAATTTGTCACTCGGTCAGCCAGGCATCAGAAATAACATGCACTGAATCAGTCAGACTGTTACTCTCGGGCTATACCACTACGTGGGTATTTCACAATTGCTCATGCTGACTTTTTCATATATTTCTGGGTCTAGTTGAGCTTATTTCTTACTAGATACACCATGTGTAATAAATAGATGATCCAACGTGTAACAAAACCCTATAAAGTATACAAGATTTTATCGAAAGCAATGACCTTTTCAATATATCTCCCAAAAAAGCAATGAAAACTGCGAAGTTCAAATCGGTTATTTTGCAAACAAAATCAATTTTTATTGAAGCCAATATTTGAAAATTACTGCGGTTATAACGACAACAAATTATTTAACTGAACAAATTGCATAATAATGTCTAGCCTCACTGAATTTTATTAATTCAAGTAAAGATATTTAAAAAGAAGAAATTTTAACAAGAACAATAAAGCTGCTATTTCATTCCTGAAACCTGTCAAAATTTAAACCAATATTTATGTAAAATTCAACAAAGTAATCCTGTGATGCACAACATTATTCGTAATTTTTCCAGAATCAAAACGCCCACAATGTATGACATAAAAACTGCATAATAATTAATTTAACAATAATTATAATGCTTGTGGTCATAACTAACTAGAATCTTCGAAATTATCTCATAAAATGCAAATATGCACGCCATAAAATTTTAATTAGGATGAGCAGAAAATCACTACCGTTTTAACAAATAGCGCTGCCAGATGTTCGAGAACGACTCCAAAGACACACAAACACACGCACACACACACACACACTCACTTTATACCTATAGTTATATTTCTTCATTTAAAATTTTAATAGGATGAATAAATATAATTTTATAAGTTTGGATACGATTAACAAGCGTAATACGCTTTATTATGTAAACATGCTTACAGAGGTTTATTTTGTTGTTTTTCCATTTAGATACGACTAATTCAGTTTACCAATGTCTAAATTTTACACAGTCGCAGCTTTTGCATTCATACATATTGTGAAATTGTGAAAATGTGTCTCAGACTCAATGTACTCAAAGAAATGTTCTAAAATATATTTGTTTGGTCAGGCGGAAGTAGTCGGATTTAAAAATGTAAGCGTATCAAGTTTTTGCATTTTGAATCAGACTTCACAAACTGAAATATTCCCGGTCATGTTAAAACTACTTGATAAGTGAAAAATGAAGACGAAACCGGTCTGCTTGATGCGTTGCATTTGGTACTTTAAGCAATGATTGAGTATGTTAACGTCATAAATTTATGTAAAGAATTAAATCATATCATTGTACGTTAATTCAATACTTGCGTATATATAAACACATACCATTTTATCAGGTGGGAACGATCACAAAAATATGTTCATAGCAAGCTTAATATTTAAACGGATAAAGAGCGTTAGAGGAGCTATGAACTGATGGAATCTTATTAGCATTACTAAAAATTTATATGTATTATGCTTTCTATATAAATGAATAATGGTGATGCGCCGGTTAAATAAGTGTGTATATAAACAAACTCATATATATATATATATATATATATATATATATATATATATATATATATATATATATCTGAAGCTCCAATTGCGGGATTTCGATTATAAGTACAATGACAATACAAATTAAATATTGCATCAGGCAGAAAAGGCAATTCTTGCAGTAGACAGGTATCGTCTTTAATGACAGACTTTCGAAATTCTGTACAGAATATGTCGCTGACAGAAGTCGAACCGGGGCACATACGCTTTGGGGTCTGGCAATCGAATCAATGCGCCACGCTTGCCTCGATTCGTAGTACTTGAAGAGTTCCTACTAAGGACGAAGTCGGTCTGCTGGATGACTGCTTTTGCCACCCGATGAAATATTGAGTTTATGCTGAGTAGATGCATATAATTAAAATCCTGCCATTAAATTTCAAATAAGATTAACTTCCCCAATTAGCATTGTTTCTGTTGTATAATGACCGATTTAGAAAATAAGGTATTACGAGATTCAAAATAGGTTCCAATCGAAGGAAAATTAGTTGAAAAACATAAATTGGTGTATGCCTTTAATTTAAGTGATGTCTGCGGCAAGGGTGATACTGTCGATAACATCTTGAGAAGTTTCTCAACAAAAGCTGAAGAAGATATGCAAAGAATAGTAAAAACATTTTTTCAAGTTGTATATAAATAGGATTTAATTTCGTGTTAACTATTCTTATAATATTTTGAAAATTATTTAGAAATTCACTATAAAATATTGTTTTTCAAAACCACGATTTTGAAACGGGAAGCTTTAAAGCATTATTTTCTTATATATTTCCGGAAATACGACCACTCTATCTCATATAACCATGTAAAAAATTTAAATCCAGCTCGTGGTACTTGGGTAAACGTATATGCCAATCTATAAATATTCTCATACTATAGTAAAACGCCTGTTGTCTACAAGTGTAGGCGGGTTTTGACTGTTCATTTTTGACACAATACTAAGAAAAACTGACTATCAAGGATAAATATGAAATGAATAGATAATTAACCGAAAATAGCGATTTCGGTTCTTCTTAGATTTTATCGTATGAATATTGATTTTGTCCGAAATTATAGTATCAAGTTTTCTAATCAGCCACAATAATAGTTTTTTTGCATTCATTGTTTATAATTACCAATCATTAACCTCGCGAATGATGATATCAGCAAATTATATCACGTTTAGGGACTGAAAAATAATATCAATAATTTTTGTTAGCAAGTCGTACAGCGTAGAATAGAGCACGATGACGTGTTTCACATGCTTAAATAATTATGTTAAATAAAACATGTCCTTGCTTAATGAAATATGTATTTGTCAGAACTGTTCATCCGACATGCATAGAGCAAATATCTGACAAATGAACGAAGTTTCATGCAATCAACTAAATATTTTGCAATTAAAAAGCAATATATTTCTTCGTAGATTTCGGATATAATGATCTTTCCATTAAAAGAACGCATTACATAAGAATTTTTATTTTTGCATGAAAAAGAGACTTTGTACAATTTTATTTCCCAGAAAACTTTAGACTAATTTATCAATAAATATAAAATGCAGTGAGACGGCCATAATACATTTAATGTCTACAAAATTCACCCATCTAAATAGTTGATCAAATATTATTAAACATTAATTTATTATAAGATAAAGAATACCAGGACAGAAATAATTCTGACCTGACTATTTAATAATATGAAAAATAATGCAAAATCATGATATTATAATTTATGTTCATGCTGAATTTGGTTTATCTTTCTAATCCGATTTCATCTAATTTGTAACTAGATGCGCAAAAGCTATTAAATAATTAGGTTTTATAGGAATAAAAAATAAAAACGTAATGTAAAATTGTTTTTAATCTTAAAGTGCTAATGTAGTTTGCCCATTTTGTAAAAATATTTTTATAATGTTTAATATAGTTGAAAGTAGCATTTAATTATATTAGGAAATATACACAGATATTTTTCCTTTGCGAGCTTTTTAAAAATATTTGACTCAGTTTAATATTTCAATTTCTTAAACAACTTTCAGATTTATATTTAATTATCGTAGCGGGACTGATTACGTTCAGCAAATCGAATTTTATTATAAATACATAATAAAACTTTAATAAATTCATGCAGTGTAATAATAAGTCAAGATAGTTTTAATGGTTGAAACATAACTAACTGTAAGAGTTGTATTCAAATATTTTAGCCACAAATAAGTTCTCTTCGATTGATCAGCCAAGAACAACAATTTAAAGGATTAAATTGGTACTCAAATGACACATATTTTGTATGCGTATTTATTAAAGCCCAAATTCCTATTCCGCATTTTGTTCTCATTAACTCAAACGTCTGTTATAATGATGAAATTTTGTACATAATTGCATGAGCTTTGATTGGAAATATTTCTTTATAGCTAGCTTACCGAATTGGATCAATAATATATATATATATATATATATATATATATATACATATATATATATATATATATATATATATATATATATATGTATATATATATGCATGCAAGCTTGAATTGACCACAGTAGTTTGAATATTTTACCGTAAAAAATCGCGAGCCATAACGCATTGTGCTTACGATTAGTTTTGAAAACCATTAGTTTGTCCATACTCTCTCTACCTTTCTCTCTTTAATCTTTGACCTAAGCGTCGCTATGACATTCACTCTCCTTTCCATCTAGGTAACTTGCTGCTCAATATTTGAACTAATTTGTTGCTATGTGCGCGAATACCTCATACATCATTGTATACATGAGTTCCCGGCTTTAAATAAAATACAGTATTTGACAGTCAAGGTTTTTGTTTTATCAGTTTTGAATTTTGATTACCGTGACATAGTAGGAATACAGTTATAACAAACAAATTTCGATACTTTATCTCTCCCCTACAACATTCTGAACCGGGAATTCGAGATAGCTGAGTTAAAGATTGGTCTGCTAATTACAGATAGTTATATATTGAGTTCAGTTGCTGAGACAAATTCTATGTTTAAAACAAGTGTTGAGTCAAAAAAAAATTTAAAAAAAATATATAAATAGAACGGTTTTGGAACGAGGTTACCATATTTGCTTAAATCTGCAATTGTGAGTATTGTGCTGTGGATAAAAGTTGACAAATTGGCCTTAAGATGGAAAGGGGATTCACTTTCCGAAACGTCGCCAGTAAATAAAGATGTGATAGAACCGTATTTCCATTGAGACAAATACAAACTCAGCCCGATCGAAGACAAAACGAAATCGGAAATTGTGATCAATTGAATCTTTGTGAAACTGTCCGTGCAAAGCTACTACCCGCGGCATTGGAAAATATGAAGCTGGCACTCCGAAACCACATTTAAAAAAATTCAATACGTGCTAGTACGCATAACTTACGACTGTATTACTTTGTTGCGAAATTTTTCAAATAAAACGAGACTCGTTTTCATATCACGTTTTGTTCATGAATTAAAAAATTAGTTCAAATATGATCAGAACGATAAATCAAATACATCATGAACGGAACTTGTATTCAAGTTCACATTTGTTTAGTTTTTACTGGCGACCCATCAGTAGGAGCCGCTATTACGTCACATGCCCACTATAAATTTGGATGAAGAATGTGGGACAATGGGACAGGAAAATCTCCTATACGAATATGCAAACCTACAGTCGTGGAGCTGACTTCATATAAAGTCTGCAAAATTTGGACTTCAAAGCCAACTCACTATATATTATATATATATATATATATATATATATATATATATATATATATATATATATATATATATATATAGAGAGAGAGAGAGAGAGAGAGAGAAAAAGAGTTGCCTTTGAAATCGCATAGTTGAACAATTTATAGTTGAGATTTACTACTTGTTTACACGTTTGTATAGCAAATTGTACCGTCTTGTTTTCCAACATTTTCACCAAAATATATAGTGGGTAAATAGCTAGTTCACTTGCAATTGATGATAGCTTAAATTAATACTACATAAGTTTAGCGAAATCCGCAAAGAAATTGAGCCGTCTACATTCCAGTGAAGTACAATGTGTACAGAATAATAAGAGATGTGTGCCGCAGATTTTTTATACATAGTTAACACCAAACACCCATATATATCATGCCGCCTCGCAGTCAGTCTATTTATAATCTCCTCAAAATACGCATTAAAAATGCCAATTAGCATGATAACTTTTTCAATATAAAAAATAATCCTTTGTTATCATTATATAAATTTGATTAATAATCGCATCAAACAATAACAAGAAATCGTCTCAGTGCTCATTCACGACAAAATTTAAAAGTCAGTAAAATATTTATAATAATTTAAACAAACAAAAAAAGACAGTAACAAAAAATAACATGATTTTTTAACAATATGTCTATTTGGTAATGTCGAATTATGAACATCAATAAACATTACTGGTGAACTAAAAAGATTGCAAGTATGTATTATGTGTTGCGAACCTAGTAACAAATTAGTTCAGTTTTGACCAGAAGCATAAACCAAA